>JAODAL010003560.1:0-171351 GCA_025379985.1 Phyllomedusa bahiana
GTGTTGTCAATATTCAAAAAGGAGTCAAAAAATTATCCTGAAAACTATAGGCCGTTAAGTTTAACCTCTGTTCAGGTAAATTATTTGAAGTTTTTTTTTCTAAGAGATGCTATAGTGGAGTATCTTCTCTGAAAATAAATTTATAAGTCCGGTCCAGCATGGGTTTATGAAGAATTGGTTCTGTCAAACTAATCTCATCAGCTTCTATGAGGAAGTCAGGGCTAGACTGGATCGGAGTGAGGCATTGGATGTCCCATATCTGGATTTTTCTAAAGCATTTAAAACTGTGCTACCTGAAAGGTTGGTTAGTAAAATCAGAATGCTTGGACTGGGGGAACAAGTTTGCAAGTGGGTAAGTAACTGGCTGAGTGATAGAAAACAAAGGGTGGTGATTAATGGTACATACTCAGACAGGATTCCTGTTACTAGTGGGATACCACAGGGCTCAGTATTGGACACTATTCTCTTTAACATATTCATTAATGACCTTACATATGGATTGCACAGTTGAATATCGATCTTTGGAGATGATACTAATCTCTGTAAAGTAATCAACACAATATAGAAAATCACAAAAAGAGGTAAAGTCCTAAAATATAACTTTTAATGATATACAATACACAAATTGCAGCTCTCAAATACAAACGATGTAGAGATACAAAAACAAAATTGTCTATCCCTACAACAAACTAAACAATCCCTGACCTATCCGTACAGGAACCTCGATCCAAAAATGGCGCTCCTGCCAGGAACCTGACCCTAAAATAGTTAAACCCTAAATTAGCCTCCAGTCTGGTCCCAACATGTTTCGATCAGCCTCTTGACTTTTACCTGATCACTTCAGGGGACAGAATAGAGGAAAAAAGACCGAAGGTATAGAGAAAAGTGCTGCCAAAATATCAATAATTACACTCAATCATATGCAGCATATAATCAACTAAAAAGAAGGTGTATGAATACTAAATACCAACTTATAAACTGAGGGTCACTTAAAATAGAAGTGGGCGTATATTTAATACCAGAATATGGGCTAGGAATAACTTACACAAACGTTATAGCTGCTTTACATTCAAAAGAATAACATAGCTTACCAGCATGTAGATAGATATCCCATAGCCCCAACTATAATCATATAAAAGCCCCTTAAACCATCTCCAGCGTCTCAGGACGCTTGCAGCATTGGCCACATTCAAGAGTGAGAGACCACCAACACAATAGAGGACAATGTTTTATTACAAAGGGATCTGGATATGTTGGATCCCTGGGCAGAGAAGTGGCAGATGAGGTTTAACACAGATAAATGCAAGGTTATGCACATGGGGAGGAAAAATCTATTCCATAATTACTTTTTAAATGGAAAAACGCTGGAAAAAATGAAATGGAGAAAGACTTGGGAATCCTGGTGGACAGTAAACTTAATTGTAGCAGCTTATGTCAGGCAGCAGCTGCCAAGGCAAATAGGATCATGTCATCTTGTCTTAAAAGGGGCATAGAGGCACATGATGAGAACATTATTCACCTAATATATGTCACTGGTTAGAACACACATGGAATATTGTGGACAGTTTGGGGCACCAGTGCACAGGAAGGACATTATAGAGCTTAAACAGGTACAAAGGCGGCAACAAAAATAATAAAAGGACTGGGAGGACTGCAATACCCAGAAAGATTAGCAAGATTAGGGTTATTTAGTTTAGAGAAAAGACGGCTTCGGGGGGCATCATAAATATGTTTAAATATATCAAAGGTCAATATAGAGATCTCTTCCAGGATCTGTTTATACCCAGGACTGTATCCAGAACAAGGGGGCATCCTCTACATCTTTAGGAAGGAAAGTTTCTGCATAAACATAGAAAGGGATTCTTTACTGTAACAGCAGTGAGACTGTGGAACTCTCTGCCAGAGGAACTTGTCATGGTGAATTCACTAACATAGTTCAAAAAGGCACTGGATGCATTTCTAGAGTGCAATAATTTAACAAGTTATAGTGACCAGGATTTTGGAGAAGGGGCATTGATCCAAGGATTTATTCTGATTGCCAGATTGGAGTCTGGAAGGAATCTTTTTCCTTAAAATGAGGACAATTGGCTTCTACCTCATGGGGTTTTTTGTCTTCCTCTGGATCAACACCATAGCATAATAGGCTGAGCTGGATGGATATCTGTCTTTTTTTGGCCTTACAAACTATGAGTGACATCTATGAATTTGCCTTCTCCATTTTTTGGGCATATATTGCCGGTTCTATAGATGTAAGAACAGGTGTATGGCCAAACTTGGTGCAATGTGCACTTGACGACACAAAAATGTTTGGCACATAACACCTTCATTCATACTGTCGTATTATAGACTTCTCTATATCTATTTAGAACTGGTGTGTCGGCCGTTCCTAGGCTAAATTTCACTCAGGGTGATGTGAAGAAATTTAGCGCCCCACCTCCCCCGTAACATATGGCGCCACAGTGCGCCACATTGCATCACCATAAACCAAAGCCAAAATATACAAAAAGCTCTATCACAATGTGCTACGTATAAAACTACTAAATAATAGTCATACAGTTAGCAAATAACACTGCTACACCAACCAGAATCCCAAGACCACTAAGACCACATATCACCAGCACACAGTGACCAAATAATAAAACCACACCATGACCACATATCACCAGCACACAGTGACCAAATAATAAAACCACACCATGACCACATATCACCAACACACAGTAACCGAATAACCACATATCACCACCATATAGTGACTGAATAATACAAACTGACTCTTACTGAGTATAAACCATTATACTTCAACCAATATTACCGTCATACAGTGACCATACAGTGTTGGATACCAGCTGTACACAAGTTCTGCAGACATATAATCAATTACAGTAAAGTTATATCTAGTGACTCATAGGAGACGTCTCTGAAGAGTTGTTCTCTTTCTCTTCTTCTTCTTCTCCATCTGTCCCAGACACCATAATGACTACTCCCGACTCTACACTGTAAAATTTACAAAACAAACATCTTAAAACTCCCAATTATCAGCACTTCTCTACCAATTCCATCCTTTTACAAACTCCCATTATTCCCCCATATGGAGCCATGTAATATTCCCCTGTAGCCCGGGAGTAGCCCCCCTAGCCAATGATCCCCCCAGCCATGATGCCCCTTTTAGCCGGGATGCCCCCCGTAGCAGTGGGTGCCCCTCTGTAGCCGATAATCCCCCAGTGCCCGGTGATGCCCCCCTTTTATCCAGGTGGCCCTTGTGGCAGTAGATGTCCCCCTGTAGCATATGACCGCCTGTACCCCGTGATGACCCCCCGTAGTCAGGATGCCCCCCCTTTTAGCAGTGATACCCCCCGGTAGCCAGTGATGCCACCTGTAGCCAGTAGATGCCCCTGTAGCCAGTAGAAGCCTCTCTGAAGCCAGTGATGTCCCCATTATAGCCAGTGATGCCCCCCCTTTTGCCATGTGCCCCTGTAGCCATAGATGCCCCCCCTTTTGCCCGTGATGCCCCCTCTGTTCCCATTGTTGCCCCCCCTTATAGCCAGTGATGCCCCGTTGTACCAGGATGCCCCCGTGCCATAGATGCCCCCCCTTGTAGCCCGTGATGCCCCCGTATTTAGTAGATGCCCCCCTTTTAGCCCGTAGATGAACCCTTGTCCCGTGATGCCCCTGAGAGTATGTCCCCTTTTGGTGATCCCCCCCGTAGCCGTGATGCCCCCTTTTAGCCAGTGTGCCCCCCTTTTTGCCCTGATGCCCCCCCTTTTAGCCCGTGTCCCCCTTTACCATGATGCCCCTGTAGCCAGTGATACCTTGATAGCCAAAGTAGAATGCATCCCTTTAGCAGTATTCACCACCTTGTCAGCAAGTGATGCCCTCCTTGTAGCCAGTGATTGCCCTCCTGTAGCCAGTAGATAGCCCCCTTGTAGCCAGTAGATGCCCCCTTGTAGCCAGTGATGCCCGCTGTAGCTAGTGATGCCCGCTGTAGCCAGTGATGCCCCGCTTGTAGCCAGTGATGCCCCGCTTGTAGCCAGTGATGCCCCTGTAGCCTGTGATATCCCGCTTGTAGCCAGTGATGCCCCGCTTGTAGCCAGTGATGCCCCCTTGTAGCCAGATAGATGCCCCTTGTAGCCAGTGATGCCCCCTTGTAGCCCATGATGCCCCTGTAGCCCATGATGCCCCTGTAGCCGGTGATCCCCTGTAGCCAGTGATGCCCCTCTAGCCAGTGATGCCCCCTTGTAGCCAGTGATGCCACCTTGTAGCCAGTGATGCCCCCTTGTAGCCAGTGATGCCCCCCTTGTAGCCAGTGATGCCCTCCTTGTAGCCAGTGATGCCCCCCTTGTAGCCATGTGATGCCCCCCTGTAGCCAGTGATGCCCCCTGTAGCCAGTGATTCCCCTGTAGTCCATGATTCCCCCTTGTAGCAGTGATGCCCTCCCTGTAGCCAGTGAGGCCCCTGTAGCAGTGATGCCTTATAGCCAGTGATACCCCCTGTAGCCTTGGAGCCCTGTAAGTAATTATAAAAGAAAAAAGTACTCACCTCGGTCCCGCGCGTCCAGCGGAGCTGCTGAGCGGTAAAGCAGCGTGACGTCATACGCGCTTAGCTGACGCATCTCCCAGGGACTCCTCCAGCGGCAGAGCTGCCTCTGCCGACTGAGAGTAACCAGCGTTGCAGGTGTGGGTGAATGCCGTGCGCCCTGCGACGCTGATAAGGTGGAGGAGCAATGGGAAAATCGTCCCGCCTCTCCCTGCCCAGCAGCTGTGCTCGCGCGAGCTGTTAAAAACAGCCGCAGAGTCAGGTGATCCTCCGGCGGCGAGGCAGTGCGGGCCCCCTCGGGTGAGCGGACCCCGACGCCCTGGGCGATCGCCCGCCGCGCCCGCCCCTAGAAACGGCCCTGGTCGGCCTCAAGTTACAATAATGGTGTGTGCATAGATGTCCCTATGTAACTATATTCACTTACAACGGAGCACAAGCCCCTCCAGCGTGTCAGGATGAGAACCTGGACAGGTAGGTAAGTATCAGTTTGTTTTCCTTTTTTGCTTACCTTGGCTCCAATTTTATGTAATTCCTTTTTAGTGGACGACCCCTTTAAGCTGTCTAAATTAAAGAAAAATAACTCCTACACCCAAATTAGACTCATTTTAATATAATATCCAAAAACTTTATTGAAAACACTTACAATATGTAAAAAAATGGAATGATATGCTGTGATCAATAGATATATTGCTCAATCTATTTGTTCAATAGATATATACATAATATAAAAGGTCATATAAAGAAAGACATGACTGCACAAAGCAAAATATATTGCGACATAATTGTATTCTCAGTAAAAAAGTAAATTAAGAAGTATCTATGGTAAATTTATAAAGGTGACCATACAGGATAATAAAGGTAACTATTAAATCTACATAATGGTTACATAGGTACCACATTCAAACCCAAAATAGCATAATGCTAGTGAAATAAAAACCATGTAGCGGCCCTGATCCACAACACTTGTTTTACGGATTAAAGTCTCTTTAGGGAGCATATAAATTAAAGACAGTAATAATAAATCTAATAAATCTAAATGGGTTGGTCAAATGTCACAGAACCAGATTTGTGAGATGTAACAGAACCGAATCTGTTAGATGTAAAAGAACCGGATCTATAAGATTTAACAGACGGGATCTGTGAGATCTGACAGCACCGGATTCATGAGATGTAAAAGAACCAAATATGTGAGATGTAACAGAAACCAATCTATTAGATGTCAAAAAACCAGTTCTGTGAGATTTAACAGAATGGGATCTGTGAGATATAACAGACCAGATCTGAAAGATGTAACAGAACCAGATCTGTGAGATGTAACACAACCAGATCAGTGAGATGTAACAGAACCAGATCTGAAAGATGTGACATAACTAGATCTGTGAGATGTACAGTAACAGAACCGGATCTGTGAGATTTCAGAATGGGATCTGTGAGATGCAACAGAACTATATCTGTAAAATGTAACAGAACCAGATCCATGAGATGTGACAGAAACATATCTGTGAGATGTAACAGAACCAATTATGTGAGATGTAACAAAACTAGATCTGTGAGATGCAACAGAACTGAGGGCATGAGATGTAACAAAATCAGATCTGTAAGATGTAAAGGAACCGAATTTGTGAGAAGTAACTGAATGGGATCTGTGAGATGTAACACAACCAGATTTGTGAGATATAGTAGAAACAGATCTGTGAGATGTATCAGAACCAAATCTGTTAGATGTAAAAGAACCGGATCTGTGAGATTTAACAGAACCAAATATGTTAGATGTAAAAGAACCAAAACTGTGAGATGTAACAGAACTGAATGCGTGAGAGGTAACAAAATCACATTTGTAAGATGTAAGGGAACCGGTTCTGACATGTAACTGAGTGGGATCTGTGAGATGGAACACAACCAGATCTGTGAGATGGAACACAACCAGATCTGTGAGATGTGTCAGAACTGAATCCATGTGATGTATCAGAACCAGACGTGTGAGATGTATCAGAACCGAATCTGTTAGATGTAAAAGAACCGGATCTGTGAGATGTAAGAGAGCCAGATCCGTTAGATGTCACAAAGCCTGAATGTAGCAGGACTGAGTTTCCCCGATGTAGCAGAGCTGAGCTTGTCATTTGACCCATTGTGACATCTGTGCTTTCCATAGGCATCAGGGTAAAAGTTGCATTTCAGTGCATAGAATGAGCACATGCAGCCTACAAAGAGTTCAATGACAAATCCAGTCCTGCTACGTGTGTGGTACCGCAGAAGCCTGTGGCACAGCTAGGGTTAATGAGCGCAGCCAGTACAGTGAGAGGTGTTTAACCTCTGCGCTGCCAGGCAAGGCGCTGCTGCCCCCCAGCGGGGGAGAACTGGTTAAAGCCATGTGTCACCGCTTGGTACATGGGGCCGGAGATAATGGCTGGATTCTGCTGCATGAGGCAGTCACTGGGCTCTGCAGTCTCCGCTCTCCTCCTCCTCCCTCACTGTCTCTCTCTCTGATACTCAAACCGTCAGTTCCCACTTCAACTTTGTCTCCACATCCATTGCTCCCTCTCTCCCATCCCTTCCTCTCCATCCTCCCTCTTTCTCTCTCCATCCAGCTCCACCCCTGTCTGCTAGATCCTTCATCAAAACCCCGAGCGACACCATCAGCTCTGCAAGAAGATTCCCTGTTTTATATCTTTGGCTGCTCCATCCAGTCTGTGAGCTGAGAAACTTCTATGGAGTTGGAGTAAGAGGGGAGCACCTCTAGGAACTGCTGGCATGGGGGTCTTCCAGACTGGGGGCTGCTGCTCTTACTGATCACTATTTCAAGGATGGCCAAAGAGGGCAAAGGAGAACCTGACCTGCTCATCCTGTCACCATCACATTCGTCTGCAGGGCACAGGTGCTGGGCACATTGTCAAGAGGGTGCAGGGGGATGCTCTAGGTGACTGGCCAGAGACTTTTGGCAACACTGGGCACAGCACGGTTACTGATCACTGGGAGGATGATCAGGATCTTGGAGCCTGGAGCAGGACAAAAAAAGGGGGTGATGGCAAATACTGGGCTGCTAAACAGCATATGGGTGAAGGATATGAAGGGGCTGGTGACAGGTTAGAAGATGCCAATGCCAGCTCTTCAGATACATGGGTTAATCAGGAAAGTAAGGTAAGAGAAGAGCAAGAGAAGACTGGGGGGCAAGGTGACAATGTAGGGGCAGAATCAGATGACTTCATGGATGCAGACAGTGATTTCAGTGGCAGGACCGATCAGACTGTGGGTAATGTAAATGATGCCAGTGACAGGGCTGTCCAGTTTGTGAGTGATGATCAGTTTTGGGGCTCAAAGACCAGGGGCAAGACAAGGATGGAACCTTTTGGAGGGGCTACGAATGATGAAGGTGACAGTTTGAGTGGAGTGATGGCTACTGACCCCCTCACAGATACTACACACAAGCACATGCCAAGTGGGCATTTTGCCAGAGACTCCCAAGAGATGCCCAGCAGGGCAAATAGACGGGTCAGAGAGGCTGAGGGGCACAGGGTGACCCGAGCACAAGCCAGTGATCCAGACAGGGTAAGCCGCTTTCGTGTGGAGGAACTGAAGTTAAGCAGCACAACATTTGCTCTGACCGGAGACTCTGCTCACAATCAAGCCATGGTGCACTGGTCCGGACACAACAGCAGCGTGAGTACTGAACATTGCCTCATATACTAGCACTGAATGGCACCTCATCCTCACATGGTTCTTGTAGGAACTATGATCATCATGATGATGAGATATCAATTTGGTTTGGACATCTGGTGGCCGTATACCCAATGTATCTATAGAATGTGAGTGTGTTGTGGGATTAGGTCATTAAGGCTTCTCTATGGCATTTTCATTTTGCCGAACAGTAGAACCTCATTCTTGCTGATGCCTGGTGACCATATGACCCGGGTTTGCTCTAAATGTCCTGTTTTGGGTCTGGGTCGTATTTAAGTCTTCTCAACATTTACGACTCCATCTCACCAAAATAAGAGAATAAACTTCAATCCTCTTATTCTCTATCTTGACTCCAGGTGACCGGGTTCTGCTTCCCAATTATGGCTTTTTTCTTTGCCTGATTCTTTCCCTTCTTCTTCCTCTCTTTTTCTCTGTCTCTTTCTTCTTCACTTACCTCTTTTCTTTCTTTTTCAGTCTCTTCTATCTATTCTTCTGTCTCTTCTATTTCTTCTTCATCTCATCTTCATCTTTTTTTCTTCTCTTCTTCTTCTTTTATTTGCCTTCTTCTCCCGTCTAGTTCTTCTTATTCTTATTTATCTTCTCTTCTTCCTCTTTTCCCCTCTTTTTTTCTCCAACTTCTTCTTCCTTTTCTTCTTCTACTTTTTCTTAATTCCTTTTGACCATAAGGCCAATGTTTCTTCACAGTGTCTCGTTGTTTGCTGGGTTTTACAGACTTTCAAATACAGCTTTAGAGATTGCACAGATGTAATGTAGAAGAGTTGACCGGTATCTCCTCTGTGACATCTTGTGATTAGTGTCACCGTACTCTTGCACCAACTCTGCATCCATCAGTGAATCACCTCTTGTATGGAGAGACCGAGCACTCTTATCTGCTGTTATACTGCCGCTAAGTTGTTTGATTGTTAGCTCTTCTGTAGTCGGATTAAGCATAACTGTCACAGTGTCAAAGTGCTGCTACTTCTTGTTTATTGAGAATGAACACTCCAAACACTAATTATGTACTTACAAGTTTCCCCTCAAAGTTCATATAGTTACTATGAATTATTGTACAAAATACTACCTACCAGATATCATCTCTCCAGTATATTCCAGTCTATTACATATGACAGTGATATCCCCCAAGCAATGACTGCTGAGATTGCAAGTGCTATGTGTATGTAGAATGTGAACCATGCATATATCATGGCATGTGCCCAGCCAGTTTGTGCCATGTAACCATTGCTGAACATGTTTTATTCTTTCTCTTCTTAGATCGTGTCATAGAATCATTGTACCCATTAAAAGACAATCCAAGTATTTTCTCTGGTATGGGCTGCAGCTACTATGGTCAGAGTGACACAGGTACCCCCCTTACAGGGTATACTGGCATAGTGTCCACACATTGCAGACCATACTTTGGAATATCTGAGGTATCTATGATGCTTAGTGGCAGAGCTATGGGGCTGATGGCTGTAAAATATCATTTAAGCTACGCTATCATATATCAGTCTGTGCTTACAGAGTTAATTGCTCATTGTTACAAAGCATCACAAATTAACCACCCAGGGGTCGCTGTATTAAACCTTACCCTTCAGCACATTAGCAATCTGCCCTGGTACCTAGTATACCCTGGAATAAACTGATAATTAATAGGACTACAAACGCCAGTGGCAGAATAGCAGGGTCCTACAGTCAGTGCACATGCTCCCCACATGCTGGCAGGACATGCTGGTACTTTTAGTTCCTACTGTAATCACCCAAATACTGTCATTTCAGCAGGTCACACATCGTCCATAACTACAATATATCTACAGCTGCTATAATGAAGAGACTTCGTAATGAAAAAAGATGCCTATCAAAGTGGTGGCCGTTGTTGTAGACAGCCCCTATGTACATTATATAAGTTTAATCTAAGTCTCAGTGCAGGGCTGGGTCAGCGGGAAGGTGATTGCCTAGGGCGCCACTACATCCAGGTAGAAAAGGAGGAGCAAGCAGGTATGGAGTGGGCTGAATTTTCCATAGCTGGAGGAAGGGGAGCGCTATATGCTTTATTTGCCTGGGACACCAGAATACCTTGTCCCAGTCCTGGATCAGTCATGACTTTGGATCTTCTATCACCTTTAATCGAGCAGATGATGACTTGTAATTTTCATTGGTTATTCCGTTGTCAGATTATGAAGTATACACATTCCCTTTATTCCTATCACTTCGATTTGGGGACAGTTTCAAGGCGACTTCTGACATTATCTCACATCGAGATGTCATCATAAACTTCAGCGAGTGGTTACATTGTTGCTAGATAGTTTCTGCCCATGAAGTTAAATACTAATGTTAGTAGTAACTTTTATTACAACCCTATTCCATAAGGATACAGCTATGAACAGCTTATCTACTGTAGAGTGAGGTAGTCTACAATTCATCCCGCCGTTTCAACATTAAAAGGGGTTGTCCAGGATCAGAAAAAAAACAGCACCACCTCTGTCACAGGTTGTGCCTGGTATTACAGCTCAGCCCTGTTTACTTCAATGGAGCTGAGTTGCAATGCCATACACATCCTGTGATAGAGGTGGTGCCATTTTTTAGATAAAGCAGCCATGTTTTTCCAATCCTGGAAACCCCTTTAAAGGGAACCTGTCACATAGGCTGTGCCCCCCTTGCTGAGGGCAGCACAAGCTAGTGACAGACATGCTGTTCCCAGTGCTGCGTCCCTTATTCTCTAAGATGCAGCAGTTTTAGAGCATTTACCCCTCAAATCTTATTCATGAGTAAGTGTTAGCTCCGCCCACCAAAGGCTAGCCTCGCCCACTGACAGTTAATTACATGTTTCTACCTATTCAAAGTAATAGATTTATCAGTTGAGGTGGGCAGGGCAAGCCTCCGATGGGCGGGGTTTGAAAAAAACTGACTTTTCGAATGACTCTTTTGGCTGAAAACTGCAGATTTTAGCATTAAATACACGAAAACTTCTGCATCTTACTGAATAAGGGACACAGCGCTGGAAACAGCAGGTCTGTCATTAGCTTGTGCTGCCCTCAGCAAGGGGGGCATAATCTATGTGACAGGTTCTCTTTAAAGCAGCTCCACATTTTACCCTTTAGTTCATTAAAAAGTGCTTCTAGAGACACAGTATTTTCAGCAATTTGCCAGTCATGGCAGCCGCTGAATGTAGGCTTTCTCACTGCTGTAACTGGGTTATGTGACCTGCACTCTGAGTTACTAAAATAGGCAACAGGGTTGTGTGACCCAGAAGTGAACCTCTCCTTGCTTTCCTATAGGAGGTTCAAAGTCAGTCTCATAGGAATGCATAGAAAAACAGACTTCCTGTCAGCATCAAAAGCACAGTGTTTTTCAGCTAATCAGAGAGCAGGTCATGTGACCTAACAGAGATTGCTGCATCAGCCAGATATCCTGCATGCAGCTACAGGCAAGTAAAGTTACTGGCACTACTGTGTTCCTAAAGCAATTTCCATAGAACAAAGAGGAACCTGGAGTGCTCCTTTAACCCCTTAACGACCTTGGGCGTATCAGTACATCCCAGGGCCGCTAAGGGGCTTTGCAGGGGGATCGCTCCGCGACCCCCCCGCACAGCCGCCAGGTGTTAGCGGCAAATCGCCGCTAACACCCGGCAGTAACAGCGCCGGCGGGTGGCTCCGCTGTTTTACCCATCAGGCGCCGCGGCAAAGATGGCCGCAGCGTCTGAACTAACGGCGATCGGTGCCGCGCACCGATCGGTGCGGTGATCGGCATAAGCGCAGCTATGCTGCGCCGATCCGATCACCGGGCATTGTGGTGGGGAGCCTTGTGAAGGCTCCCGTCACATACCCTGGCCGGTTTGCCCCACTTCCGTCCGCAGACAGGAAGTGGGGAAACCGCCATCTTTGTACACCCTAATGCATTGCCTATGCAACGCATTAGGTTGTATTAACAATCGCGCCACCTAGTGGTCAAGTACCACAGGTGGCCTCAATGTTACAGTAAAAAAAAAAAAATAATAAAGTTTTAAAGTACGAAAAAAAAATCGTATTAAATGTTCAAATCACCCCCCTTTCCCCATTTTACAAATAAAATCATTAAAATAATAAAAAAGTTACACATGTTTGGTATCGCCGTGTCCGAAAAAGTCCGATCTATAAAATATAACATCATTTATCCCGTACGCTGAACACCGTAGAAAAAAAAAATTCCAAACGCCAAAATTGCGTTTTTTTGGTCATTTTACGTCACTCAAAAAATGGAATAAAAATGATCAAAAAAGTCGCATGCATTCCAAACTGCTATCGATAAAAAGTACACTTCGGCCCGCAAAAAATGCCCCCTCACTGATGTCCGTAGGTGTTAGTACAAAAAAGTTGTTGGTCGCACAAAATGGCGCCGTGGCGCAAATTTCAAAAAATAGAAAATGTTTGGAATTTTTTTACGGTACCAAAACATAACGGAAACCCTACATGTTTGGTATTGCCGGATGCGTAACAATCTGAATAATACAGATAACACATTATATTTACCGAAGATTGAAACGCCGTAAAAGCAAAACCCCCGCAAACATGGCAAAAAATACATTTTTTTTCACAATTGTCCCACTTGGAATTTTTTTTGCGGTTTCCCAGTATATTCTATAGTATAGTGAATAACACCATTAGAAAGTACATCTTGTCCCGCAAAATAAAAGCCCTCATGTGTCTATGTATGTGGAAAAATAAAAAAGTTATGGCTTTCAGAAGGCGAGGAGGGAAAACGAACGTGTCACCCCAAAAAAACGCCGGGTCCTTAAGGGGTTAAGCCTCTGATTCTTGCTGAATCTCCACTATACTTTATACTGCAGCTCAGTTTCATTAGTGCACAGCTCTGATCTATAACTCTACTTAACTACATTATATTTTATGTGCGCCTAAGATAATCTGAAATCCACCTCATGTCTCATCATAAAGGCTCAGGTTTGTTCTGCCTCTTCTGCATACTTTACACTGCAGCTTTGCTTGCTGGCTGCCTGGTATACGTGTATGCTCCATGTAGTCAGTACATTGTACATAGTAATCCAATACTACAAGTAACTAAATCCTCAGTAAGAAAATGATTGCACATAGAAGGAGGGACCGGGTAGATGGACGGAGCCTGGAGAGCCGCCCTATAGTGGTTGTATAAGATGGGAAAACAAGGCAGCTTCCTTTTAGAAATAGCGGCATTGTTGTCCATGAACCTGGTTATTATGGCAGGTCAGCCCCATTCACAGTCTCTCCTTGTATTTTCATTCAACCTGTTTTGTTTCCATTAAAACTATTCAATTATAATGTGTTTCTGCTATGGCGCATTGTGACAAAAACACTGATATGACAGCAACGTGTCAAAGACCCGCATGTCCAGAAAATTCCTCTAATTCCTCAGCCTTGGATGTGGCCAGAAAGGGGCGTGATAAAGAAACAAGAATATCTGTCCATATTATTAGTTATTATATGATTATAATGTATCCCACATGCGGTGATTGCTCTCCAGTCCATTGGGGCAATTTATGTCATTTATTACAAAATTCTATTATAGTAAAGTGGTAGCACAAGACTATTCATGTGTTCACACTTGTCTGGGCCAAGATCCAAATAAAGCGATGCAAAAAATGTTTGGTTTTGTTTGCATAAAATTTTTGTGCAACCCTTATTTGCACATAAATTTGCAGTAGTTTTACTCTGACCTTTAAAAAAGTGGGTGGAGCTTTGTTAAAAGGGGGCGTGGACAGACACAAACCAAAAAATTAATTATTGTATACACGGCTTATTTTAGAGCTTAATTGCGCGCATATTTTGCCGCGTATTGGATTACGCGTTGTCTCCCCGCGCGTACAATACAATCGTATTGTACGCACGGGGAGAGAATTGACATGTCAGTTGTTAGCGGCGCTTAAGCCCCGCTGACAATGCACGTCAATGGGGCCAGCTGGGTGCTCCCCCACCCTTCCCCGTGCTTTGGAATTACGTGCTGATCAGTGTGTGGTTCCAAAACACACACTGTATTGTGGCACGTACTATATGCGCCTCAATAAGCCGTGTGAACATACCCTTTACTGACCTCTAGAATCTACTCCAGATCCAAAGTGGTGTTGATTTCTCATTTAGGTGCACCGAAAGAGGCACCAAATGTATTAAGCCTATATGTATATATACAATACATCTTACTCCTACTATTTTTTATTAGGGTAGGCATATTTAACACGGAATTTACAAAATATCCCCCAATGGGCATACATACTGGGAAGATTTATTAAGACCATCGACAAGAATTCTGGGAAAAAAAATTTCAGACCAGCTTTAAGTACACCTACCCTAATAAAAAGTTTTACGGAGCAAGATGCACCAAATATATTAAGCCTTAATACATTTGACGCATCTCTCCATGTCCGTATGATTGACAGAAGCATCTTCACCACCTAAAACTTAAAGTAGGTTTCCGCTATCATTTATGATACTTTCTGGTAACGCCCCCTTTCATCAGGCTCCACCCACTGGTGAGTTTGGATTTGGAGTAAAACATCACAAAAGTGACAAAGTTTTGAGTAAGTGAAGCTTGTGCCAGAATTGTGGTGTAAATCACTTAGTAAATTTCCCCTGTAATGCGCCGTAATCTGTTGTGAATGTCATGCACCGTATCACCTGTTTGAGGCAGTTTTTGCGGCCACTGGACACTGTTGAAAAAGGGATTTGGCTTTTCAAGTTGAGAAATGCCCCAGATTTACTAACGGCCTAAATGAAAGTTTTTAGGAACCGATGTGAAGCAAACCATAAGGTGGTACAGAGAGTGCAGAGCCTGACATGGGCTGGGCGCCAGTCTCTTAGTGTGTGATGTCGCTGGCACGGGCTCCTCCAGCTCTGGCTCTGCTGTATCTGAGCCCCGTTCATACATCTGCCCCGATGTTACCGTTTCCCACTCACCATCATGAATGAATAACTCGTGCTGCGCAGGTGTCCTCCATGATGAGAATATTACAGAATTATTCATGTGCCGCAAAATAACACACCGCTCATACATATGAAACAGACGGGAGCAGGACACATGGAGAGAAACATTTCACCGCTAATGTGCAGAGTGAAGTCATCAATTATTACAGCAATGTCTGTGTGTGTTTTACTGTGGAATAATGAGCACTGCAGAAGCAGCAGAGCTGAGACTATTAGGTGCAGCTGAGCTGAATGTGTTCTGGAACAGAGCCGGACCCTCACACGTTGTAGGGCTGACAAAGGGGCAACATCTATGAAGGGGGCTGCACCATTATTTTGGCATGCTTTGAGCCAAACAAACTGTCGTAGCCCTGTTCTGTAGATGTATGAACCGTCATACAATGCACCAAAACTGTCGTACAAATCCATACCAGCTTCAAAGTGGCTGAGACTACTTTTGGGTAGGACAGGACACATTTATAAATGTTGTGAGATGCTTCATACATAATGTCAGATCGTACGCTATTAAAAACAGAGGTAGAAATGGTGAGTCTTAAGCCAGGTTCATACATGTCCCCCAGGATTTCTATGTAGCTGAGATTGTCAAACGTGGCAGAACAGCATCAGGAGTAGCAGAGCAAAGAGTGTCAAAGGTGGCAGAACAGCATCAGGAGTAGCAAAGCTGAGAGTCAGATTACCTTGAGTTGAGTACACAGAGTCAAGGTGGCAGAACAGCATCAGGAGTAGCAAAGCTGAGAGTCAGATTACCTTGAGTTGAGTGCATCTCAGATATAGCAGCAGAGGTAGCTAATGTAAGATGTGGTAGAGCTAAGACTGTCTGATGTAGCAGAGCTGAGACTGATGTAGCAGGCTGAGACTGTCTGATGTAGCAGGGCTGAGACTGTCGGATGTAGCAGGGCTGAGACTGTCGGATGTAGCAGAGCCGAGACTGTCTGATGTAGCAGAGCTGAGACTGATGTAGCATGGCTGAGACTGAAGTAGCATGGCTGAGACTATCTGATGTAGCAGGGCTGAGACTGATGTAGCAGGGCTGAGACTGTCAGATGTAGCAGGGCTGAGACTGATGTAGCAGAGCTGAGACTGATGTAGCAGGGCTGAGACTGTCTGATGTAGCAGAGCTGAGACTGATGTAGCAGGGCTGAGACTGTCGGATGTAGCAGGGCTGAGACTGTCGGATGTAGCAGAGCCGAGACTGTCTGATGTAGCAGAGCTGAGACTGATGTAGCATGGCTGAGACTGAACTAGCATGGCTGAGACTGTCTGATGTAGCAGAGCTGAGACTGATGTAGCAGGGCTGAGACTGTCGGATGTAGCAGGGCTGAGACTGTCGATGTAGCAGGGCTGAGACTGTCGGATGTAGCAGGCCTGAGACTGTCTGATGTAGCAGAGCCGAGACTGTCTGATGTAGCAGAGCCGAGACTGTCTGATGTAGGAAGGCTGAGACTGTCTGATGTAGCAGAGCCAATACTATCTGATGAAGCAGGGATGAGACTGTCGGATGTAGCAGGCCTGAGACTGTCGGATGTAGCAGAGCCGAGACTGTCTGATGTAGGAAGGCTGAGACTGTCTGATGTAGCAGAGCCAATACTATCTGATGAAGCAGGGATGAGACTGTCTGATGTAGCAGAGCCGAGACTGTCTGATGTAGCAGAACTGAGACTGTCTGATGTAGCAGAGCTGAGAGTGATGTAGCACGGCTGAGACTGTCTGATGTAGCAGAGCTGAGAGTGATGTAGCACGGCTGAGACTGTCTGATGTAGCAGAGCTTAGACTGTCTGATGTAGCAGGGCTGAGACTGTCTGATGTAGCGGGGCTGAGAATGTCTGATGTAGCAGGGCTGAGACTGTCTGATGTAGCAGGGCTGAGACTGTCGGATGTAGCAGGGCTGAGACTGTCTGATGTAGCAGGGCTGAGACTGTCGGATGTAGCAGGGCTGAGACTGTCTGATGTAGGAGGGCTGAGACTGTCTGATGTAGGAAGGCTGAGATTGACTGCTGTAGCAGAGCCAAGACTATCTGATGTAGCAGGGCTGAGACTGTCTGATGTAGCAGAGCCGAGACTGTCTGATGTAGGAAGGCTGAGATTGACTGCTGTAGCAGAGCCAAGACTATCTGATGTAGCAGGGATGAGACTGTCTGATGTAGTAGAACGGAGATTCATATCTAATAGGAATGAGACTATTATATGATAGCAGGTCTGAGATTCTCAGACGTAATAGGGATGAGACTGACAAATATAACAGGGCTGAGGCTGTCAGATGTAGCGGGGCTGAGATTCACATGTAGCACGGCTGAGACTGTCTGATGTAGCAGGGCTGAGATTGTCAAATGTCGCGGGGCTGAGAGTATAAGGGTATGTTCACACGGTGTGTTGACTTCGTGTTTACATACGCTTTTAGATGCTTATTTGGATCCATCTGTCGAACCCTAAACGGACCCAAACATGTATCTAACAATGAGCAGTGTGATTTACATTGCTTTTACCTAGAAACACGCATCGGTGTTCACACGAATGATCGTCAATGCGTCTCATTGCGTCTTTTGGATCCATCTTTCGGATCCATCCCAAGAATTGACATGTCAATTCTTGGTCTGAAAGACGCAGCAGGAGCCCTGTTTTAAACTATAAGGTGCGATCCTGCTTCAGCCAACACAGTTCCTGTGTGCTGGATATGTGTTAGATCTGTTTAGGATCCAATTGCTGCAGCATTTTTATATCTGATTTTCGGATCCAACACGGATCCAAAATCGGATTCAAACACGCCATGTGAACATACCCTAAGACTGTAGATGTAACAGGGCTGAGATTGTCAGATGTAGCAGGGATGTAGCAGAGCTGTCAATGTCAGATGTAGCAGGGCTGGGACTGTCAGATGTAGCAGGGTTAAGACTGTAGATGTAGCAGGGCTGAGATTGCCCGATGTTGCAGGGCTGAAACTGTCAGATTTAGCAAGGCTAAGACTGTAAGATTTAGCAGAGGTGAGATTGTGAGATGAAGCAGGGCTGAGATTATCAGATGTAGCAGGGCTGAGTATGTCAAATTTAGCAGGGCTCAGACTTTTATGATAGCAGGTCTGAGATTATCAGATGCAGCAGAGGTGAGATTGTCAGATGTAGCAGGGCTGAAAGTACCAGATGTATTGTAGCAGGGTTGAGAGTGTCAGATGAAGTAGTGCTGTGATTCAGATGTAGCAGGGCTGAGATTGTCAAATATATCAGGGCAGAGCTCAGATATAGAAGGGTTCTGACTGTCAGATGTAGCAGGTCTGAGACTGTCAGATATAGCAGGGTTTGGATTATCAGATGCAGCAGAGGTGAGATTGTCAGATGTAGCAGGGTTTGGATTGTTAGATGTAGCAGGGTTTGGATTGTCAGATGTAGCGGGGATTGGATTGTCAGATGTATGCAGGGCTGAGATTGTCAGATGTAGCAGGGTTAGATTGTCAGATGTAGCAGGGTTTGGATTGTCAGAATGTAGCAGGGTTTGGATTGTCAGATGTAGCAGGGTTTGGATTGTCAGATGTAGCAGGGCTGAGATTGTCAGATGTAGCAGGGTTTGGATTGTCAGATGTAGCAGGGTTTGGATTGTCAGATGTAGCAGGGTTTGGATTGTCAGATGTAGCAGGGTTTGGATTGTCAGATGTAGCAGGGTTTGGATTGTCAGATGTAGCAGGGCTGAGATTGTCAGATGTAGCAGGGTTTGGATTGTCAGATGTAGCAGGGTTTGGATTGTCAGATGTAGCAGGGTTTGGATTGTCAGATGTAGCAGGGTTTGGATTGTCAGATGTAGCAGGGTTTGGATTGTCAGATGTAGCAGGGCTGAGATTGTCAGATGTAGCAGGGTTTGGATTGTCAGATGTAGCAGGGTTTGGATTGTCAGATGTAGCAGGGATGAGATTGTCACATGTAGCAGGGTTTGGATTGTCAGATGTAGCAGGGTTTGGATTGTCAGATGTAGCAGGGTTTGGATTGTCAGATGTAGCAGGTTTGGATTGTCAGATGTAGCAGGGCTTTGATTGTCAGATGTAGCAGGGTTTGGATTGTCAGATGTAGTAGGGTTTGGATTGTCAGATGTAGCAGGGTTTGGATTGTCAGATGTAGCAGGGTTTTGGATTGTCAGATGTGCGGTTTGGGTTGTAGATTATAGCATTTTGGATTGTCAGATGTGCAGGGTTTGGAATTGTCAGATGTGCAGGGTTTGGATTGTCCGATTTAGCAGGGGTTTTGGGTTTTTAGAGTAGCAGGGTGAGATTTTTCAGAATAGCAGTATTTGGTTTGTCAGATGTAGCGGGCTGAATTGTCAGAGGTACAGTCGAAGAATAACAAGTATTAGCTATAGCAGAAGCCAGTGCATTAAATATAGAGGGACTAACAGGGTTTCAATCCCGTTTAACTGGATTAAAAAATGTAGCAAAAACTGAGTTTTTTGAATCTACAGAGCAAATTATTTGAGCAAAAAAAGGTTAGATGTAGGAAGAAGATGTCAGATCTGAGGGCTAAAAATTTCAACCCCCCTTCCTGGTTTACTTCTCCCTGGTCCAATCTTTGGACTACTCCATGGTTCATTATCAGACCCTCCTAATAAGTTCTGTAGTTGTTTCGGAGACTTCCCCATGAACTTAAAGAAACCTCATTTACCTGTGTGTTATGTGGACAATCACATACTGGAAGGAGCAGAGTCCTTTACAGCAGCACAGAGTATTTTAATTAATGACAGCACAGATGTTCAGTGGAATCAAATTCAGCACCAGAGACAGTTCTAGAGAGATTACGGGTACTGAACTTTTCCCCAAAACCGTGCAAAAACAAAGGCAAAAATGAAGCCCCCTTTTTCGGGAGCGCTCCCAGCTCGTATTCGATAATTTTCCCCTGATTTTGCAGTTTTGCCCCTGCTCAGCATACCCCCTGATGTATCAGTTAAAGGGACGTTTTAGCCTTCTTTGGGGAATGGGTCTTGGTTGGTTCTCCTGGCGCATATGGTAACAGGGCACTGCCATTCTGTGGTGTGTGGTGAGGTCAGTGTTAGATGTTACTACTACTTTCTACAGCTTTACTCTAAGACTATGTATGAAAACTGTCTAGGTGCAAGACTTTCTTTGTTGCCCCTAGCAACCAATCAGAGCTCCCTTTATATTTCCTACAGTGCTCTGAAAAAAATGAGAGGGGTCTTGATTGGGGTTTCATGGCAACAAGAAAGTCTTACACCAGACGGTTTTTTATACATAAGCCCAAAAGGGCTATGTTGCTTTGTGTATTTATGTTTCTACCTTTATGTACGTATATGTGCAGTGAACCCTCTTCAAGATACAAAACCTTCATCCAGATCAGGCGGCCTGTAACTGATCTGCAGTTGTCTTGTGCAATTTAGATGCTGGCCTTCTCCGCTGAGAGAACCACTGATCTAGAAAGGCATTTTTCAAATGTATGCATATATACACATACAATCTCTTTCTGATGATTACCCAAAATTACATGAAAACATGCTTTTTAGATATATACATATATAGTGGAGAGATTTACCTGAGACCGTTTACCTGCGATGCTGGAAGTGACCTCCAGACACATTTTGTAGCGGCGCTCCATGCTCCTGAACATATCAGCAGCATATTGAGGGGAATAGCTCCAATTTCATGTTCGAAGTTTTCCTTCACAAACTTCTGGAACCTGCAACAGTATCTGACTTTCTTCTCCATATCACTCGCTTTCAATGAAGGTGACACGATACTTAGCAATTTTGTCCTTATTTCAGCTCTTTGTCATGTTGAATTGGATCTTCCAGTTTCTGAGGCCAGGTGACTGCTCTGGATGATGTTTCAGGTCATCGATTGTGAACTTGCAGCATTTTTGAACGTCCTTCGCCATGAGAAGGGATCAATGATCCCATTGTTTCCAGTTTCCGTACCATCTTCTGAACAACACTCTTTGATGGTTCCTCACGGACACCATATTTCTTCTGAAAACTCACTCTGGCATTGCTTAAATAAACTGGTGACCCAATAGGTTCCCTCTATGAAGTTGTGCTGCTCAATGCAGGGCACCACCATCCTGATAGGAAACCAAGTGACTGAGTAAATGGTACGGGGGTTGCACCCAGAAATCGCAAACAGAGTTTAAAATGTCGCAATTGCTGTCCGGTGCTGACCTCATCTCTCCGACTTGGGGGCATCTTGGCTTGTTGGAAGCTGAGGAGCACATTGCATGTTGTTCAGATTGCTTTGTCTAGTGAGAGTTATTACAGAATATTTTGCCTTTCTCAATCTCTCTCTCGCTCTTCTTCCCTCTCACTCTCTCTCTCTCTCCAGATCATGACCCATGATATCACAGTACAGAAAATTGTTTCAACTTTTTCACTGATTTCCAATGACTTTTGTTGTGATCTAAGAACAAACAACAGGAAAATTTGTGATATCACTGATAACTGTGCTATGTCTGTACATATACTCACACATAGACAAGGCAGTCTGTAAACAATGTGTCAGATTGGTGCATGTTTAGACAACTTTATATCACTAAATAGTTGGCTTAGTGGGACCCATTTAATATAGTCTTTGCACCAGAAATTTATCATGAAATGCACCAAGATTTGGCCCTTTTTATGTGACATTTAGACATTTTTTGGCCTTATATGACAAGAAAGTGGGGTTTAGCTGTAAAGGATGGGGCTTTGTAGAAGAGATGTGACCTAAATGCAACAATATGGCAAAGTGGTACCAAATTCTGATGAAGAATGTTTATGTAAAGTAAATCAGCTAATATTTAGTCAAAAAAAGTTAGGCCAGTCTATAGATGTGATAAAAAGATCAATTACCATGAGATAATATAATAATTTTGGCCCATCTTTTTACTGCCTAAGTTTACACTGTGTAACTTCTAGACAGTAAGGGTGCGTTCCCACTGCACAGGACAAATACCGGTCGGTTTACCGGCCGGTATTTTTCCTGTTTTGCGGCCGCCCCCATGGCCACGGGGGGGACGGATTTTCTCTGCAATGAGCGGAGAAAAGCCCTCCCCCTTCACATTCAGAAGCACAGGTTCCGTCCGAAAGCCGGACAGAAGATTGTGCTTGATGAATGTTTTGCGGCCAGACCACGGGCGGCAAAACCGCCGGGCGGAAAACCCGTGCAGTGGGGACTGCTCCACGGGTTTTCCATAGAGCACCATTGTGCTCATTTTCAGCCGGTTTTTCAGGCGGTCTGAAAAACCGCAAACCGGCTGAAAAACTGGCCGAAAACCCGTGCAGTGGGGACATGCCCTAAGGGCAACATGCATGATTTTTGCCGTTAAGACGCCAATTTTTATGCGCATTCTAGTAGTATAGAATGCGCCTGATTTATGAACCCGCTCTACAGCGAGTCATAAATCAGGCGCATTCTAGCGCTATTCTGACATTTCTTTCTCAGGTATACCACTTTGAGAGTGGTTTAAATGTTCCAGCAGTAATGCCCATGGAATTGCCATACTGAAGCTATAAATCTACAGCTTTGTACAGTTCTAGTGTGTCCCGCCTCCCGCACACCCCGCAAAAATAGATGCATTACAAAGTGCTGCGGGGCGCTCTGTAATGCGCCTGATGTTGGCATACCGGCGATTTTACCCTCTAGTGAACAGGGCTACGCTAGATCTTGTCCTAAATGTGTCTCAGATTGCGACTATAACTGCACCAAAATGGGTGCACACTTTTTTTGGTACATGATATTGGATAGTAAGCTGCGCTCATTTTAAAGCAAAGCCACATTTTATTTCTTACAAGGCCAAGCTTCCTTGTTGAATACATTGAAAAGTGTATACACCAGTATTTTAGGGCAAATTTTTGCCAAAATTCTGGCGCAACTGCCATAGAAAATCTGCTCAGATGTGTGTACAGAGGGAACATTATATTGACGGTCATTAAATACATCTATCCTAATAAAAAGGTCAGCAGGAGTATGATGCGCCAAATATATAATATAAATCCTAATATATTTGGAACATATTTCAGTGTCCATGAACCTGTGTAAAACAATCAACGTAACCTATGGCCTGGAATAGATTTCTAGCTTAATTTATACTACTTTATGTTGTAGTTTGATAAATTTGTTAGGTGGTAAGAGGCAAAGCCGCTTTTTGCTAAGCTACTGTAAACCCATTTTTCTAAAAAGGGCTGGACTTGGCGTAAAACAGCTCAAAAGTTGCAAATTGTAGCACAGATTAAAGGGGTTTTGTCACAAAGTGAGTTCCTTACCTCTTATCTGTTCAGGAGAGAAGATAAACAAAGCATGCTGAGTCATGAATGGCTGCAGGGGTGAGAGGGAGAGGGGTGAGCAGAGAGTGAGGAAGAAGGGAGCGTCTGCAATGTTTACTCAAATAATTACATTACAACCAGTGGATTCTCTATACAAAAAAATACAAGATCTTTCTCCCCAGTCCCTTGCGAGCTCCTTCATGTTCCCTGTCATCAGATAAGAAGTGCAAAACACACAAGCATATATATGTGTGTGTGTGTATAAATGGGCATGTGTTTATTTTTCTAACACTATATATATATATATATATAAATATACACTCACCGGCCACTTTATTAGGTACACCATGCTAGTAACGGGTTGGACCCCTTTTGCCTTCAGAACTGCCTCAATTCTTCGTGGCATAGATTCCACAAGGTGTTGCAACGATGCTCAATTGGTACCAAGGGGCCCAAAGAGTGCCAAGAAAATATTCCCCACACCATGACACCACCACCACAGCCTGAACCGTTGATACAAGGCAGGATGGATCCCATGCTTTCATGTTGTTGACGCCAAATTCTGACCCTACCCTCCGAATGTCGCAGCAGAAATCGAGACTCATCAGACCAGGCAACGTTTTTCCAATCTTCTACTGTCCAATTTCGATGAGCTTGGGAAAATTGGAGCCTCAGTTTCCTGTTCTTAGCTGAAAGGAGTGGCACCCGGTGTGGTCTTCTGCTGCTGTAGTCCATCTGCCTCAAAGTTCGCCGTACTGTGCGTTCAGAGATGCTCTTCTGCCTACCTTGGTTGTAACGGGTGGCTATTTGAGTCACTGTTGCCTTTATATCAGCTCGAACCAGTCTGCCCATTCTCCTTTGACCTCTGGCATCAACAAGGCATTTTCCGCCCACAGGACTGCCGCTCACTGGATGTTTTTTCTTTTTCGGACCATTCTCTGTAAACCCTAGAGATGGTTGTGCGTGAAAATCCCAGGAGATCAGGAGTTTCTGAAATACTCAGACCAGCCCTTCTGGCACCAACAACCATGCCACGTTCAAAGGCACTCAAATCACCTTTCTTCCCCATACTGATGCTCGGTTTGAACTGCAGGAGATTGTCTTGACCATGTCTACATGCCTAAATGCACTGAGTTGCCGCCATGTGATTGGCTGATTAGAAATTAAGTGTTAACGAGCAGTTGGACAGGTGTACCTAATAAAGTGGCCGGTGAGTGTATATATGTTATATAATATATATATTAGATATATATATATATATATATATATATATATATATATATATATATTCCACATATATATATATATTCCGCATATATATATATATATATATATATATATATATATATATGTATACAGTATATAAATGTATATATACATGTATGTGTATCTGTGTACACTGTGTATGTTTGTACTGTATACTAGTACTGATGTGTTGAATACGTGATATACTATATATATACTGTGTGTGTATATATGTTTGTGTCTGTATGTGTGCATATACACCTTTGCCATGACTGCAGGCTGTCAGAGCATAGTGGGAGTTGTAGTTTGTCTTGCTGGGGAGCAGTATTCTGAAGACCACTGATGTAATTTATGATAATCCAGAGCAATGTATAGCTGTATCTGATAATATTGCAGTATAGGTGTTTCTTCACACCAAAGCAATTCTCCAGCAATCCTGGATTTTAATAATCCTCCACCATGACACCTGCACCGCGCTTCTCCTCAGTCCATAAAATACATTTTTTGGCCTCGTAACAATGTTCTTTACCTTTACTGCATTAGCTGTAAATACTGAGATAATTTCCTATAAATGTGTTTTTGAATTGCTTAAAATGTACAGAGAGGATTTTACACGTCTGAGCGGCGCACGGCTGCAGTGGCAATAAAATAAAATCATATCATTAAATAAACACTTAATGAAATAAGTAGATGTGGCCTAATGGAATTATGGGATATTGTTCCTAGAGGTCTGCAGGTCTGAGCGGCACACTGCAGCCGGTGATACCCTCAGGCAACTTGGCACAAGATTTCCTTCTGAGCGCTTCACGACCAGGCTCATCTTTAAATAATGAAGACTATTATTTTCCAGGGCATTTAATAACTTTGCAGCGGATCTGTCCAGTCAATTATGCAGGAGTTCACAGGACATGGTGTGCGCTGACTATCAACCGGGCTTCCAAATATGGTTCTCAGCTATTTCATGTCCAGTACTATGAAATGTGCTGGGAATAGTGCAGATGTCCAGACCCAGTCTGCTTATTAGGTCTCAGATGTCTGCCATTCTCCATTCATACCCCATAGCAATGCAGTGTGATATCATATATTATATAGTGTGGGTACAAATGCATATAATCTGTACATATAGCAGGACAGAGGTGCTGGGGGCACCAGTAGAAATGACGCTGGGGGCCACCCTTTAGTTACCTGCTCATTTTTAGATCTTTGGAACACAGCAATTATTTTCATTGTTCCTTCATACCCTTCCAATTATCTTTTTATTTCTGAATTCACATAGTCTTGTAGGTCTCATTTTTTCAGTCGCACAATTTGGGCCTTATTGGTTCTTTTTTAGTTTGTGTAGGGAAAGAATATAAAAAAATAGTTCATATACAATAGTTTTTTTGTCTATTTTTTTCAACAAGTAGCATTGTTGACATGATCTTTGTATTATACAGCTCATTACAATTGTGGCGATATAAAATATTTACAGTTTATTTCATATTCTGCTACTTAATAAAAGCATATTTTATGGAAATGAAAATTGTTTTTCCGTATTCCAAGAGCCAACACTTTTTTATTTTTCCATCAACGTAGCTGAGTTAAGTTTTTGAGCATCATCTATGAATTCCCAGGCGCCATTTTTGTAACTTGGCAGCGAAACATCAGTCTAAAAAGATATAGAGGAATGTATAATACGACAGTATGTATAAAAGTGTTATGCACCAAACACTTTTAACTTCTATAACTTCACAAGTTATAGAAGTCCTGTTAATTGGTTTCCAATGCAACCAGACTTATTGAGTATTCTCACTAATTTCAACTATCTTAGCTGTTGTGCCATAATGATAATGATGATAAAAAAAAAAAAAATCCTTCATTCATCAAGCCGACATGGCACATGCCAAGCACTAGACTTTTATAGTCCAATTAATATTTGGCTTCTAATAGACAATGGCTCAGGTTTTTTTTTTTTTTGGAGAATGGGGACTCCCAAGTCTGAAGCACTGTGTTTGGAAGCTGCATAGCTAAAGAATACACATTGAGATCTATGAATATAACTCAGTATTGGTAGCTGATTTACATGGACAGATGCCTTTTGGCTGTACAGTAAGTGGAGATCTCCCATCAGTGACTTTTTGCAACAAAGAGCGCTTGTACTAAAGTATTGTATTAGCATTCTTTCTTCTGATCTCTACTACCCCACTTGACTTAGGACTGAAAAAGTACATCATTTGTATGTACTTTGGTGGGTGAAAGATTAGTCTCTATACTTGCGTAAAATATAATTGAATAGACAGCAGTTCTCTAATGCATTTCTATTACTAAGATCATTTTAATTCCTAATGGGATCAATAGGATAAGGCTACATCTATATGGCAATGGTTTATGGTGGGATTTTTAAGTGGAATCAATATTTAGAATCCACAAAAATCTAACTGTAAATCATCCCCATAAACCTAAATAAAAAATCTGCGCCATAATCTACACCGCTCGGATCCTCTAAGGTCGGATCTCAAATCCAAAATTTGTTCAAAAAAGTGCCAGCATGCCACACCACACGTGTACTAATTGAATGGGTGCTGATTAGAACTTGTGTTTAACATGTGCTCCCGTGGCATGCTGGCACTTGATGTTCCATGTTCCAAAATAGCTAGAAGCCGTGGAACTACAAGTGCCAGCATGCCCTGGGAGCATATGTTAACCCATGTACTGTGCTAATCAGCATCAATACAATTAGTCCATATGTGGTGTGGCATGCTGGCACTTGTACTTCCACAACTACCAATGCCGGCATGCCACACACGGACTAATTGTATGGGTGCAATTGCATTGCAGTACATGGAGGTAGCCGGGGGGGAGTAGGGGGAATGGGAGCAGTAATAACTGACCTATCATGCCAGGGCCAACAGAGCAAGACCAGAATGGCATGATGGACAGCTGTTGTGCTGGAAGACAGAGGTTCACAGCACAAGACGAGTGGCCTGCAGTAAGGTTAAAAAGAACTGCTGTGCTCTGCCGGAAGATGCACAGAGGCAGGCTTGAGACATTCTGGTGTTGTTATAGAGTATGACTCAGTGTGTGACATCAGCACGCTGAGCCATGCCCCATAAATCTCTGTTCATAACTAGGATACAGACGGAAGTCGGAACATCGTAAGTTGAGGACTGCTTGTATTTCCAGGAGGAATTACAGAGGAATAGCGTAATACAGATTTCTAAGAAAATCTGTTACAAAATTGTAATTGCACAGCATTTATCATACAGTATAGGTAATAGATGATAGATTCTCAGCTAATTCGGTAACTTATTTAGAGTTTAATAGCAGCGTACATTTTTGACCAACACTTCAAATCCTGGATCCTCTATAATATTGACTGCTGGGTGTCCCCGCAGTTTGGCCTCCAGTGATCTAGTATTTATGGCCTATACCGCTTTTTACAAAGAGGATATGTCAGCTCTCGATTTGTCTGTTTTAGTAGATACTTGTATTCCGCATAAAATAACATTTATTGAGCTACTTTTCCTAGAAAGCTGAGTTTTGACATTTCTCTGTTACTCCAAGAAATTTACATATAAATTGACAATACGATGTTACTATTACCCTTGTGTCCTGACATACACTACTCACAAAAAGTTAGGGATATTTAGCTTTTGGGTGAAATATATGGAAACAAAAAAATTTCACACTACACTGATATTTTATCCTGAAAGTAGGCCATTTAAGTCGCAGCATGCATTGTTGATTTTCTCATCTCAAACAATTTAAAACAAAAGCCAACAACAATGCAGGGTATACACCATCAAAAATGTCAATGTCTCAATAATGTCATGTGGCATTGAGTGTTAATTACAGCTTGACAAAGACGTGTCATGCTGTTCACAAGTTGAGTTAGTGACTGCTGAGGCATGGTATCCCACTCTGCTTAAAGAGAGGCCCTCAGGTCATTGAGGTTCAAGGGTACAGAGTTATGAGCTTCTACACAGCAACTCAGCTGATCCCACAGGTTTTCTAGGGGGTTAATGTCTGGAGAAAGTGCAGTCACTCCATCTGAGTTACCCCAGCCTTCAACTTCTATTCCCTAATGATGCGACCTCGATAAGCTTGAGAATTGTCATCCATGAACATGAAATCAGCCCTGTGTTGTTCATGCAGAGGCACAATGACTGGATTAATTATGTTATTCACGTAGTAGAGGCTGTCACTATACCATTCACTAAGTGTAGGGCAGTTCTGTATTGACTTAACACGCTTGCCCACCACCACCACCACCACCAAAGGCTTGTCTGGTGATAACAGTGGCTCAGACATAGTCCTTGATCTCTCCAGCATTGTTGCCTATCATCATTTTTGCTCAGAGTGAATCCACTTTCATCACTGAGGACCACAGGTTCCTTGTCCAGTGCAGATGCTCCCTGGCCCATGCAAGACTATGATGCCCGTGCCTGGTGGTGTGGTCAGGTACCCTTGCCAGTCGTCTAGCATGCAGACCACGCTGATGTAAATGGTAATGAATGGTCTAATATGACACTTGGGCACCTCTTACCTCCCTTAACACCTTCCCGCCATTGGAAATATCCATTCATCCTAGCTGGATGTGCGTTCCAACTAATTTAAATATGGGTATGTCCTGAATTGCAAACAAGCCCCGCACGATCGCGACATTGGACCAGTGGAATATTACTGCTGGCCTCATATGACACATCACCCACGGCTGGAGTGATCTCCTCCCGGGGGTGATTAAACCCTAGGCTGCATCAATCTATTAAGATTTCCAGAACTAAGTCGCATCCAGAAGTAGCCTAGAGTTTCTGTGACGTCACCATGCCCGCAATGCCCACAATGCATTGTGCTTGACAGTCGCCATGGAGACCAGTATATAGCAGCAATGCTGTGTACTGGTCTCCACTGTAACAGTGATCTGAGGATCACTGATACAAATCCCCTCTGGGGAAAAAAGTATTATAAAGTAAAAGTTAAAAAGTTAAAAAAAAGAAACACAAACACGAAAAATAAAATAAAAACATGTACACCGCCCTTTTTCCCTTTACAAACGCCAATCGTCCAAAAAAAGATCAAAAATAAACAAAGTACACATATTTGGTATCACCACGTGCGTAACAACCCACCCTATAGATATGTCATATGTCACGGTGAACGCCATAAAAAAAACAAAAAAACTATCAAAATCTCATATAAATGCCAAAGTTGTACCAATTAAAACTTCGGTTCATCCTACAAAAAAAAAATCCTTACACAGCTCAGTATACGGAAAAATAAAAAAGTTATGGCTATCAGAATACATAAATATTGTTTTACATAATAAAAACACTTTTTTTAAGCACTTGTACATAAAAAAAAAAACTATATAAATTGGTTATCGCCATAATCGTATCAACCCACAGTGTAAAATTAATTTGTCATGAATACTGCACGGTGAGCGCTGTTAAAAATAAAAATAAAAAACACTACTAGGATTGCAGTATTTTCTCCACCCTGACTTCCAAAAACCGGATTTAAAACTGATAAAAAAAGCCTTGTCCCTCCAAATATGATACCAATAAAAACAACAACTCATCCCGCAAAAACAAGCCCTTACACATCTCCGTACACAGTAAAGCAGTAAAACATAAAAAATATACAAGTTGGGGAGCTCTGTAATCATATCGACCTGCTGAGTAAAGTAGGATGTCAATTTTACCGCTTGGTGACCACTGTAAAAAATAAAAATAAAAAATACTTCCAGTATTACTTTATTTTGTTCAAAACACCTCACAAAAACTATCACGTCCGTGCCATTTGGCCCTGGTCGCCTGCCACAGCCGCGGCGATTATAACTGCGGCTTTGCCGCCTTTGTGTGAACACTTCCCTGTAGCCTTGTACCTTGATTGATTTCTGGTCGATGCCTTGGCCAGAAATCCTCCAGCACTCATAGGGGTTAATCAGCTCCCTGGATTGACAGGTCCTTCCACCTATCCTAGCTCCTCTACTTCTACCCCTTTCCTATATATAGCCGCTGCTTCCTCTTCTCTATGCCTGCTATACTGCGTGCCTTTATAGTTAGCCTGTCATATTGTTGTTTCTCTGTGCTATTGATCTCTGCTTGTTTCTGGTTTCTCCCTTTGCCTCACGATTCTGTACCGCGCTGCCCGCCCCGTTATTGACTTGGACTGTCCGACTACTGGTTCTGTGTTCTTTGTTTGTTTGTCTTTGTCTGTGCACGCTGCTCAGTGTAGCCTTGAGTCTTCTGGTTGGGGCCGGCCTGTTAAGGAGTCGGGTTCCCCAAAAGGCAGGGACAGAGGCTGGGATCAGTGTCAGGGCCCCACTTGTCCGTGTCTTGTGTGCGTCCCTGACCATCCCTAACAAAAACCTTACTAAAAAGTGATCAAAGTGTCATATACACCCCATAATAGTACCAATAAGAACTTCAACTCAACCCGCAAAAAACAAGTCCATAATCAGCTTCGTACACAGAAAATTAAAAAAGTTATGGCTGTCAGAATAGGACAACATAAAAACGCAATTTTTTATAGACATACAGTTGTCCTCAAAAGTTTACATACCCCGGCAGAATTTTTGCTTTCTTGACCTTTTTTCAGAGAATGAATGATAACACAAAAACTTTTTTTCCACTCATGGCTAGTGGTAGAGTGAAGCCATTTATTGTCAGACTACAGTGTTTTCTCTTTTTAAATCATAATGACAACCAACAACATCCAAATGACCCTGATTAAAAGTTCTCATACACCAGTTCTTAATACCTTGTATTGCCCCCTCTAACATCAATGACAGCTTGAAGTCTTTTGTGGTAGTTGTGGATGAGGCTCTATATTTTCTCAGATGGTAAAGCTGCCCATTTTTCTTGGCAAAAAACCTCCAGTTCCTGTAAATTCCTGGGCTGTCTTATATGAACTGTGCGCTTGAGATCTCCCCAGAGTGGCTCAATGAGATTGAGGTCAGGAGACTGAGATGGCCACTCCAGAACCTTCACTTTGTTCTGCTATAGCAATGACATGTCGACTTGGCCTTTTGTTTTGGATCGTTATCATGTTGGAACGTCTAAGTACGTCCCATGCGCAGCTTCCAGGCTGATGAGTGCAAATTTGCCTCCAGTATTTGCTGATAATGTGCTGCATTCATCTTTTCTTCAACTTTGACCAAGTTTCCTGTGACTTTGTGGTTCACACATCCCCAAAACATCAGCGATCCACCTCCGTGCTTTACAGTAGGAATGGTGTTTCTTTCATCATAGGCCTTGTTGTCACCTCTCCAAATGTAATGTTTATGGTTGTGGCCAAAAAGTTTAATTTTGGTCTAATCACTCCAAATGACCTTGTTCCAGAAGTTTTGAGGCTTGTCTCTGTGCTGTTTGGCGTATTGTAGGCGAGATACTTTGTGGCATTTGTGCAGTAATGGCTTTCTTCTGGTGACTCGACCATGTAGCCCATGTTTCTTCAAGTGCCTCCTTATTGTGCATCTTGAAACAGCCACACTACTAGTTTGCAGAGAGTCCTGGATTTCAGCTGATGTTATTTGTGGCTTTTTCTTTTCATCCCGAACAATTTTCCTGGCAGTTGTGGCAGAAATTTTTGTTGGTCTACCTGACTGTGGTTTGGTTTTTGGAGCCCCTGATTTTCCATTTGTTAATCACAGTTTGAACACTGCTGAATGACATTATCAATTCCTTGGATATCTTTTAGTATCCCTTTCATGTTTTATACAGTTTAAGTACTTTTTCCTGTAGATCTGTTGACAATTATTTTGCTTCCCCATGACTCACAATCCAGAAACGTCAGTGGCTGGAGGAAAGATGCAAGAGTCTGTCTGGATCCCAGAAACTCACTCAGCTTTTATGCACACACACAGATTACAAGCAAACAGGTCACAGGTGAGCATGTTACCTTTAGTAGCCATTCAAACCCATTTGTGTCAACTTCTGTGCATGTTATCAGGCCAAAATCACCAGGGTATGTAAACCTTTGATCAGGGTCATTTGAAAGACAAAACACAGTAGTTTGACAATAAATGGCTTCACCCAAACACTAACTATGAGTGGGAAAAAAGTTTTTGTGTTACCATTCATATTCTCTGAGAAAAAAAAAATTTTTTGTCCCTAAAAATGTGTATTGCAAATGTTCTTGAAAATGTGAAAATTACTACTAAATTTCTAATCCCCCTAATGTCATAAAAAAAGATATTTAAAAAATGGTGCCAACCTACAATACACATATGGTAAATACTAATGATAAACTATTTTAAATGGAATAATTATCTGTCTTACACGCAGAAAAGTTTGAAAATGATAAATTTTTCTAATTTTTCACGATACTTTGATATTATTCAAAAACAAACAAGGACTTTTGGGGCCAAAATTTCTTACTAATTTAAAGCACAATGTGTCACAAGAAAAAAATCTCTGAATCACATGGATAGGTAAAAGTGTCAAAAAGTTATTTTCATATAAAGTGACACGTGTCAGATTTCAATAATGGGGCTCTTTCAGAGAGGCCAAAACTGGCTGCAGTAAGAGGTTAAATGTGTCTGGAGCTGTGTGACATTTATCATCCAGTTCCGCAGGGCATTGTTTGCAATGAAGTGGTCATCAGTATGTTATGTAGCCAAAGGACGGCCACTTCTTTGCCTTTCTGTGATACCTCCAGTCTCTCTGTATCTCTGATACAACCTGCCGATGACACACTGACTTTCTAAGCTCAGTGGCCTTTTCTGTCTGAGAGCATCCTGCTTGAAGCCTCATAATGGTGAGGTACTGTTGATCAATTGTAAGGTGTTGTCTTGGTCTCATGATGTCAAAATGTGAACACCATGATAAGGAGGTCTGTTTAAATCTCAATTCAAATTGTTCTCCTTAATTTGTTGGGCGATTCGGGGATCAAACATCTGTTGTGCATTTTGTCATTAAGATCCTTGTTAGATATCAGCAAGTTGTGCAAAAAAGTACTGAAACACTGAAACGTTGAACATGTGCACCTAAAGGGAAGAGATGTTCATTTAAAAAAAAAAAAAAATCATCCTGAAATTTCAACCAAAAGCCAAATACCCCTAATTTTTTGTGAGTAGTATAGGGCAGCACTTTCAGCACTAAATATACAGTGTCAGAATATATAGGGACATACCACTAAAATTGCAACACCATGTTGTCAGTTTATTCACAGATTCCTAGGAGGAATAACAGAGGAACAACATAACTGAAAAAAAAAATATAAGTAGAAAGTGAAGAAAAAAAGTTTTTTATATGATGTTTACTCTTCAGTAGACATATTGGGAGATATATATGAAAAGTGGTGCTAGCTCGACAGTCATACTTCTCATTAGGTTAGTGTAGTATTCCTCAATACATATGAAAGTGTCTCACAGCACTTTATAAATGTGTGACGTCATGAGACACATTTATGTACCAAAAAGTAATGCACAGAGTGTGAATGAGCCAAAATTTGTCTCAGTCTCGCCACTGTGTAATTGATATGGAACAGTCTGACACTTTTGCGTTACATTCTGTTGAACCACAATCATAAATGTGTCTAATCTTATCAATGTGGGACGACATGCCCCTTAAGAATTGGTGTATGCAAAAACTATATCAGTTTTTTTTGGCACAAATCACACCATTAAACTGCCACATCCCCATTCATACATGTCCCCAGTTATCACTATTATGCAGGTCGGTAAAATTCCCAAGGGGGACATATATGAAAACTGTCCAGGTCTAAGACTTTTTTTTGTTGTCCATAGCAACCAATCAGAGCTTCCTTTTCATTTTATATAGTGCTCTCGAAAAATGAGAGGGGATCTTTGATTGGTTGCTATGGGCAACAATGAAACTTTTAGACATAGAACATTTTCATACATGTTCACCCAAATCTGTAGGGTCTTCATTATGCTCTATTACTAAAAAAAAAAAAAAAAAATTATGTTTTTTAAATTTGTGTTGCAGCCCAAATTTCTGTGACAAATAACTTTATTGTTTTTTCCACCTATGGACCTCAATGGATTCATTTTTTGGGGGCTGAAGTGCAGTTTTGTGGGGTACCATTTTGGGATACTTGTAGCTTTTTGATCACTTTTTATTCCAGTTTTGGGGACCTGAAGGGCAACATGTATGATCTAGGTGCATAGAGGCCAGTTCTAATTAGCTTTAAAGCAGCGTAGAATGCGCCAGAATGTATGAACCTGTTCTTCTGCAGGTCATACATATAGGCGCAGTCTAGTGCCATTACGATAAGTCTGGCTCAGGTAGACCTCCTTTAACTTGGTGTGGCTATTTCAGCAGTAAATACAAAGTGCCGCGGGCGCCGCATAATCCGCCTAATCTTGGAGTGCTCCTGCTCATACATCTAGAGAACAGGGCTGCACCAGTTTTTGGGCTGAAAGGACACCAGAATACTGCTGCAGCCCTGTACATACATGTTCCCCTAAATGGCTTAAAAAACACGCACATTTGGGGTCTGGAATTTTTTTCTTCCACAGTGTTCAGCATACAGGATAAGTAAAGTTAAATTAGTTATTAGTAATATAATAGATAAGACTTTTATGGACATGGAGATACCAATCATGTGTAACTTTTTATTTTTTTATTTGTAAAATGGCAAAAGACGGTGCTTAGAATTTTTTATAATTTTATTTTTAAAACTTTTTTTTAATTTCTTCCATTTGCACAAGTAGTCACCCTAGGGTACTTAATCACTAGGGGAAGCAATTGCTTGTACATCATTTTGCATTATATAAGGGGACCACCCTATTACAGATAATCCTGTACATAGGATAGGAAATGAATTTTCTTCACTATAAATTCATATATTTACTGCTAGGTATTCAGCTTATGGTGCGTTGTTTCTATGCCATGTTATCATCTAGATCATTATCATCATGACAGGTATAGTTATAGCTACAGCTTAATTCATCCTTTGACTTTCCTTGAAGAAAAGTTCCGGTGAAATAAATGGTTTCCCATGTGAATTCTTCCCTATAATCATGATGTCTGATGTCAGTGTTATATCTTTGTAAGGGGCATGAGATAAAGTTCAGAACTGTTGCATCATATAAAATGCTATGTAATGTTTTTGAAAGCATGTTATTCTTTTTAGGTTGTCTGTCTTGTCTGCATTTGGTTTGATTGAGCCCCGCCGGAATAGTAGACTGGCTTTTTGGCAGTGCCACTGTCACCTTACAATGATTGTGGGGATGCTGTTCTACGTAGTCATTATAGGTTGAAATTTGAGAGCACTTTAAATATCATATGGGCAGCATGGCAGCATTCAAGGCCACTAAAGGAAATAGTAGGCTATACTACTCCAAGGAGGCTGTGGGTTAGTACAACAAAAACACTTCCTGTTCTGCAGGGTCTGAACAGTGTCTGAGAAACAGGGAGATGAGTGAGTCTGGGACTTCCAAACATTTGAGCCTGTGCAGTTCCAAGTTAGAGCGCTCCCAGCTGAAAAGTTTAGACAAGTTCCCTGTGGAGATACTGATCCTAGTTTCAAAGAAAAACATTTAGAGGGTTCCCTTTCCTTGAAGAAATCATGGTATTGACTTCACTGTTGGACACAGGCATTGATTGTAGGTGGAAATATAAACTTCTCATGTGCAACAGACTGTGCTATATTCCAAGGTCATACAAGAATGTTGAAAGAGTTGCAAGATATAGATGTTAACTGCTGAGCCTAGCCCAGGTCAAGATCATGTGTTGCTGATAACCTCTATTAAGTCAGATCATGGAACCTGCATTAACCATTGGGTCTAAGCAGAGCTAAAAGCTTACAATGCTTTAACTTCCCATTTTAAAGGTTGACTTTCCTAGAAGGGAGTCTGTGGGGATGGGGTCCATCACCCACTCAAGTTGTTTTTAGTGTTAGGCTATGTTCACACGGTGTATTTGCAGGGCGTAATTACGCCCGCAATTACGCCGTGTGGACGGGGGCGGGGCGGGAGCGGGGGAGTGAGCGGGGGGCCCGGCACTTCGCCGGCCCATAGACAATCACTGCTAGCGGCGCGTATACGCCGCTAGAAAGTGACATGTCAATTATCTCCCCGAGAGGAGACGTAATCCATAGTTCTCTATGAGAACTGTGAATTACCGTAATGAATGGGCCGTATTTCGGTCCGTAATTGGCGCACTTCGGCGCGTAATTACGGACCGAAATACGGCCCATTTTAAGCCGTGTGAACATGCCTTTAGAGTTACAGTGACACTAGTTTTCTGACTTTTTTGACAGAATCTCAACGTAGGTTATAGGAGGATATGAACGTTAAACGTGGTGTGAACATAGCCTTAGAATGAGCCTTAAGGCCTCATACTCAATGCGTTTAAACCTTCTGTCATCAGGATACTGCAAAAAAAAAAAGTATTCCAATGTCTGAGGTAGCAAAGCTAAGGGATCCTTTAGAGAAAACGTAGTATATTTTGGACTATATTTGATCTACCTGTATATACTGCCGTGCAGAAGACCGAAATAGTTCAAAAGAAACTATATTTTCTCACTCTCATCTCTTTTATTGGAAAATTCTAAAAACTTTTCACAAACATTGAATAATGTTGTGAAGTGCCGTGCCCCAATTCACACCTCAACCAGGCTCCAAACCACACCCCCTTTTTTTACCCATGTGAATTTGACTGTTAAGAGGGTTTTGCCACGAATTAAAATTGATGTGGGAAGTTTGTAAATTAAATAATAAACATTTTCACCAATTATCATTATTAAAAATTCTGGACCGTTTTTGTCTTAACTGCTTCTTTAGTGATCCATTGTTTACTGCTCATCTCCAGGGGATACGACCAGGGCTGTGAGCTCCTCAGTCCTGGTCGCACATGCTCAGACATCACCTGTCCTCTCAGGCAGCTACTGAGTGTTCAAACCCCAGGTGCTGTCATTTTAATCCTGTCCTCTATATTCCTTAGTAATTAGTCAAACAGTGCAAATAAAAGAAATAAGAAACCTCAATGAGATATGCGGATTGAAAAAGAGAAATAAAATCCACAGGTTTGGTTCCTGCAGGGATTTGAACCTAGGACCCTTGTGTCTGGAGGCAAAAGTTTTAGCTTTGAGCTACAATGTGGCTACTTACAGTTCTACACATAAACAGACCTTTCTTTGACTAGAGAGAGGAAAGGCCTGGTGATTTCATCCTGCTGGGTCACATGATATGCAATTCAAACAAATCACACATGCCCCCTTCTGAGCACACACAGCTGAAGAGCTGGATACAGGCGGTATGAAATGAGATCGTGGCAAAACCCCTTTAATTTTTGATGGAAAAGGTGTTAATCCTAGCTGTAACTTGGGGTGTATACGAATATCCACCACCTGGTGGTGCCAAGACCTCCTTTCAAATATCAGTCAGCATCTGCCATCTGTCTAGGTTATTGTCAGGAGTGCCCTGTAGAGGGCTTTATCTGCCACCGCTCCAGGACGTGCGTCCTATGTAGTATCTGGGCAAAGCTTTGTGATTACCAAGTCAATTGCCAATAGACAGTGATTTCTGCAATCAAGATTGTGGACAGAGGCTGGACTATTCTCCCCTAAAAGGCAAATTAGTATTGTCATAAGCAGAAGGACCCTCTAATAATACAAGCAAAAGGAGGGGATCTTGGAAGGAATTTCATATGTCTGATGGAGTTCCTCTTTAATATAAACTTTAACCTACAGCTCTAAAGCAGAGTTTTTTGAGCTACATACAATGCTTCAATTGTATAATAACTATAAATATCATAATCTGTGGGTGAATTTTTTTCCAAGTCAATGACAGATCCTGCCTCTTGCTGAGTTCCATATGAATAATCCATTCCCAGCTTTATTATTCATTATTCATAATTATATAAAGAAGTAAACTGATTGTTTCTTGGTGTTGGCAGACATTGAGATCATTGAACACTATCCAATTAATTCATGTTTCTCTGGAAAGCCTACGCCATAATCACATTAGCCGTACAAGGTCACCCCCTGTTTACAGATCTCTTCATACATATGAAATCCAGGCAATTTCTCAAGACATGCCCAACAAGAGAGTTAATACAGTTAACAAAGTGATTGCTGGGAATTGTTCTGTAATTACACATTGACCACTTGACGGGCTCTGAGCACCTCAATCTTAGGAGGTCAGGAGATAGGAATTCCAAGACCTGGTGATGGTTTTTGACCATAGCTTCAATATGTGTTCAAGAAATGCTTCAATACAGTCAAGATAATAATTTATAAATGTTATTGCAAATTAATGGCTTTTATTAATGGGATGGACTGAATTTCCTCACCCATAACCAATGTAGTGGATGGAGTAGATACTTCATGTACACGACAACCTCGGAAAGCGTTCTCCTGTGCTCATTGTCACCCCCTGTTGAGTAATGTACTTTCTGTTCCAACATGAGTTGGGAGAGAGAAGCTATTAACCATTGAAACCAGTGATGTCATTTTTATGTCTGACATGGCCCTTTTAAGGGTCTGAGACTTTTCTGCTGTTCCCATCAGATTTCTCTGTCTCCAGTCCTGACATTATTATTTTTCCTTCTGATCCTTGTTTGAAGAAGTTTTTTTTAATTAAATTGATTTGCTTGGACAGTTTGTTCCTAGATAACTAAGCTACATCTTGAGCTTATTTTAATTTTCTTTAATTATAAAAGTCTCATTGAATATGTTCCAGAAATTAGGCAATAGATCGACAAATATGAGCTCAGTGGAGCCTTTTGTCGCAGTTTAGCAATGAGAGAAAAGTTAGAAGTCTAAGCGTGGACGCCAGCTTCTTACAGTTTCCTTAATTTAGGTGCTTCTAACGTCTTAGAAATACGCAATACAGTAAATGTAAAAAATCTGGGACGCTCCGAGCCGTGAATAAAAGATAAATGGACTGTCTTGGGTTTTCATTACATTTCTTCAAATCACTTGATTTACAGGCACTAGTATTGATTATTCAGACTGCCCCAGCAGAGGATTTTTCATTAAGCTAAAAAGGGGCCCAGTCACAACACTTTCCTGAAGGTCCAGATCCACCTGCTAAGGAGTTTACTACTTTTCCGAGGTTAACACACATACATTTCCCTTCTCCGATCCACTCAGTCATTGGTCATGGAGTGCAATTGTATGATATCTTTCTTTTGCATTTTAAAGGTGATATGGATTTTGAACAGTCTTCAGAAATCGTTCCTTCTGCCTTATTCAATGAGTTGTGGGACAATATTTTCTTAGCTGGAACAGAGAACCATAGCACACATTTATGAGGATATGCAGCTCTAAGCTCATTTTTCCCACTATAATTAATCTTGCATAAAAGAGTTGTTATACTACTCACTAAGTCACCATCGGTCTTGCAGCAAGTGCAGAGGGGTGCAGAGTTTAAGAAGTCTTCCTGCTCTTCACCCAAACCCCTGCAATGAGTTATGGACTTTCTTGGTAATGTTGTCAGGTCTCCAGAATATAGATGGAGCTGTATCATAGTCAGGAACAACACCAATGGTTGCAGTCATAATACAAAAAGAAATAGAGGACTAGAGTCACAATAGCAGCCAGAAACTAAAGCAGAGGATATAGCTGTATACACAGATGAGGTAGTGTGGTTGGAGTCCTCCATAAAGATCACACCATAATGACATCATCAAGAAGTATAGAGAAGCAGAGCTATGGCCCAGTAGGAGGCACCACTAAAACAAAGTTGAGTCCCATTTGCTAGACAGTCCATCAAGGCCACTGACTGAAGCTTTGGCCGCCAGTAGGACATGTTCCCATAGCACATATTCATGGAATATTGATTGGAAATGCCGCAAGTGTGTGATTATGTGTGATTGATAATTCATGAAAATGGTTCTTCCTAGACCTTTTTCCTTGGAGAACTATAAAGGAGTGCACACATCGGAGCACATTTATCAATGCAGTTGTGCCAGAATTCTATCACAATTTGCACCCAAAATACTGACATGCATGCTTTATGTCACATTCATAATGTGTTTTACAGTTTCTATCAACTTCTGCACCTTGGGTACAGCTTAGCATACGACGCCATGCATCAAAAATGCGTCAACATTTTCGCACAGTGGCATAAAGTAAGTCAACCAGGTAGGAATGATGAAAAGTTAGACTAGACAGTTTTAACAAGCACAAGATTTATCAACACTGATACATGTGGCACATTGTAAGACTGTCCAGGTTACACTGTCTAAGGGTTAATATTAATAAATCTGGCCCACTATCTTCAGAGTGTAATAGATATGGAAACATCTGATGGGACTCGCTGAATTATTTCGGTATTCGAGTGGTCTCACTTCCATCTAGTCGATGTACCATACATACGTGTGTACTGAAATCTCCTTTGTGCTGTCATCCGTAGATGACCATAATGGAAGCCACTGAGATCAGCTTGTTTCCAGCTCCAGGTTCTTGGATGTAGGCCTGGTGTGTGGTTCCCTTTAAGCTGAGCTCTCTAATTTCCACTTGTAAAGTTGTCATGTTTAACTATAATGGAATTGTTTCAGAATTTATATCTCATGCAGTTTCACACCAGGGATTTGTTCCTGAATGCATTATGAGGAACATGTTGGTCTTGGGTATGATTTCTTTAAATCTTTTCTGGCCATCTGATGATTTACAAATTGCCATTGAAATGCAGGCAGCAGTGTGACTCGTATAAGATGACTTTGCAGCATCTTTAAGTAATGTGTTTTTAAGCCATCATTCCTGACTTAGCAATGTGCCTGGCGGCCATCAAACATGCTGGTCTTGTAGAATATTTTAACCTCAATATTATGAGGGCTGATGGCATAGTACTGCTATGACAGATGCACTGTATAAAATGCAGCCTTTGTAGAACTTTTTTCTACCAAGTTTGAAAGTGTTTTACTTGGCTCTGAGACGGCTGCTGTTTAAATGATTCCCTATAGGATATGAATGAGCTACTTAAGAGGACTTGAGGCAGAATTTCTGGAAATAATAATAATTTATGTTTTATGGGTAGCCATAGATTAATATAACACAGGAATGAATCCGCTGGGTTCATTCTAGGCTTTGTGTTCTCCAGACATCACAAAAGTGCATTGATAAATCAGAACTGATGGCGAGGACACCAGACAACAAGCTCAATGTCACTGCAAGACGATGAGCACATTACTGTCATTATGAAATGAGGGCCTTGTTTAGGAGTTTGCTTGGATCCTTACAGATACTTGACAATTGACACTGTGAGATCATTATGTGTTGTCTGTAATTTTCCATAGGAATACATGTTGTCCATTAGGACAAGACTGCTTCTGTTATGAAAGTTAGCTGGCCGTGAGCTGTCAGAGGCTCAAGTGCTACAGCACCTAATAGTCAGCTGTCTTCAAGAAACGCTTATGACACCCTGAATTTTTAATGTGCAGCCATTAAATACATAGCTATGTTGACTCTCCTATAGAAAGATGGATGACATAAGCTGGTATTGAAAAATTTAATCTCTCATGTCTATAGGACCTAATTGTGTATATCAATAGGGACTATCTAGAAGGTGTAATGTGTAAGAATCAGAATACATGATACTAGGTGGTCTCACCATGCAGTTTCATAGAGCCACAGCCAGCTTTAGACTCACACTTATTGGTTATGGTGTGGGTGGGTCTATAGCAATTATTATCATATCAGCTCTGTTGTTCCTAGCTGAGTCTGTTACAGTGACATGACTGCAGAGGTTTCTAAAGTGTAGCACAAAAGGCTATAGAACCATAATGAGTAAAACCTTTTCATTGAGTTAGGTAAACAAACTCAGTTGTTAGAGACGACTATGCAGGGAGTGACTCTCCATGGTCAAACTGACTGACGGCAGCTTGGAGCAATGAGCGACAAGAGAGAGCAGGGAATAGTGGGGAGAGGTGGTCGGTAACTAGAGAAACTTGTGTGCTCTAAGAGGAGATAAAATCATCTTGATCTCTTGACCAAAAGCAAAATCAAAACAGCAATGTATTTGGTAATAGTCATCATTACCTTTCCCTACATGTTAAAAGCTAATCATAGTAGTGAAAAAAAACCTAAATCTCAGTCGGCTTGTGAATGGATTCTACTACATAAGATGGAAAAAAAAAAAAAATCACCAACAAAAAATTATAAGGGCTACCACTTTAAATAATAAAGCACCATATGACAATCAAAATGCAAAACACCAAAACTTAGCCATAGATGGTAAAAAATATATACATTTTATTGAGAAAAAACTCCATAAAAGTACACAAATGTGAATATAAAAAAGGATACAAAACACACACCCAAACAAAATGCTGCTACAACCCTCCAAAAACAACAGGGAAAGTAGACACACCCATATATCAGATAACAGGCTGAGATCAAATATAAATGATACAATATCTTAAAGCATAGAGCATACTTAGCCAAGTGTCACCCAGTGTATGGAGGGGAGCAGCACACCCCGACGCACGTTTCGCCTATGGCTTCTTCAGGGGGAATACTAGTGTGGATTGAAGATGGTGTATATATAGACAGAAGGCTGCCCAATCACATCACATATGTTTGATAGACAGGTAAAAGGTCCAATGAGCCATATATAAATATAGTGAATGAACGATCAATAATATAAATAGGCAAATAAGAGAAGAGAACCCACCAAAACATACATACATAATATAAAATATAATCCAAAATGGATAAATATCCCAACATGTTATTAAAATTAACCTTTTACATACCACAAAATAAATCCGGACACGGCACAAAAACCGGAACCGGACGTGACATAAAACCCCATGAAGCGCAACTGCGTCTCAAAGACCAGAACTGGAAGTGCAGAAAACACCATCTTAATAATGGTATATCAGGCGCTTTACGATATACCGAAACTGGAATAAAGATAAAAGCCCATGGGACGCAATTGCGTCTCAAAGACCGGAAACGGAAGTGCAAAGAATGCCATCTTGGTAATGGTAAATCAGGCGCTTTGCACTACACCGGAACTGGAATAAATATAACCTATTTACTAAAGCACAAATGCGCACAATGTAATAAACACAAATAAAATAGTGAACCAAACCGTGACAGTGACAAACCGGTGCCGCAGTGAAAAGTGCCAAAACTGCAAGTATTAATATTTCATAGTAATTACTTAAATATGTGGATGATGAAACTTAAATATATGCCTAAAACATGAAATATAAGTATACTACATATAAAGAGTAAATTACATGAATATACAAAGGTACAAGTGTGAATACAATTAATGATGTTAAAAAGTGTAATTAAATACAGAATAACATGAAGGGATAAAAAAAAAAAAAAATCACATATATGTACAATTCCCCTTTCCTTTTTTTCCACTCTTCTCTTTCTCCTCTATATATATTTTATCTATTCATCAAAATCTTCTCTTTTATCTCTCTTCATCCTTTCACTTGTTGAAGGGACCTCTTCTCAAAAAAACGGACAACCAATAAAGAAAAAACACCCATCCAGTCCAAAATAATACACAACATCTGAAACAATATCTGAAACAATAAAAAACATGTTAGAACACAAACCATCACACAGTACAAAAAATAAAAGATAAAATATATAAAGCAACTACAGGGACATGTAAAGAAACATTTTACAAAAATGGAGCATAACTCAGGCAATCATTTAATCCAAGCGGAACCAAGGTCTTCAAATCAAAAATCCATTTAGCTATCTTCTGTGCCAACACCCTTTTCCAATCACCTCCCCAAGGAGAAGAAAAAACCTTATCAATGCCCCAAACTCTCAACATCTCCGCATTGCAATCATGTTTTTCCTTAAAATGTCTTGGGATTGGTTTTAGATGTGCTAGTTCATCAACCTCCTTAGCAGCCAAAAAACCCAGTACATGTTCTACTACATAAGATGGAGGCACAGATTTTTCAGTTACAGAATAAAGTCTATATACAGGAGAGAATTCTGCCTTGTATTTCTCAATCATAGGGTGCCAATGCTAAATGTCTGCAGCTTTGTCTACAAGTCACTGTTCCACACTCCCAAAACAATGTGACAGCTCTAAAACAGTACTTATTTGGGCTGGACTTCAATCAACCCAGCTATGGTTACAGGATAGATGATAAATGTCTGATCACTAGGGGTCTCACCACTAGGACCCCCACTGATAGCGACTGACCCCATCCTTTACTGTGTTGATGTAGCAAGGAAGGCTTTGAATGGAGCACTGGCCGAACATGCACACTGCTGCTTTGTTCAAAGTTTATAAGAGTGATAAAAATAGCCTCTTTCAGCTATATCCATCACTTTCATAGATTTTGGATGGATGAAGGACAGAGAAAGGAGGATTGTTTTAGCAATCAGTGGAGGTTCTGTGGGGGCTCTGTGAAAAACTCCTTTAAGTAGCGTTTTCAGCTCTGCACTGGCTGATGTTATCTGCAAGCTTCTATTGATGTAATCCAATGGTATGGGGAAGCCTGTCTCTGGGTCACAGGTGGCTTAGGATCAGGGACAACTCCAATTTCTCTAACTGCAGCTTTAATTACAGCTACAATATAAGTGAGAAACTAGATATTTATTATGGATTCCCTTTATTCTACATTATTAAAATCCTATTTTGCTGTCCTAAAATGGTTGTCCATTAAACAAAAAAAAATGATACTGCATAATAGCCAGGGTGGTCCAAAAAAAAAACAAAAACGGATACTTACCTAGCTGTTTCTCCTAGCAATCCTCTCTTCTTCACTTCCGGGTTCTCGTCCCTACACAAAAAAGAGGCTCACAATCCATTCACTTACATTGAAGTGTGAGGCTCTCCAGCATGTCAGGACCAGAAGCCAGAAGTCAAGAGGAGCGGATCGTCAGGAGCTCCGGAGCAGCAGGTCACAACTAGGTGAGTATAAGGGCTTGCCCCACAACACAGGTTATTTGTCGTTTTTTTTAGATGGTTTGCGGTTTTAAAAACCGTCTGAAAACCGAAAAGCAACGCTTCCCCATAGACTTCGATGGAAAATCTGTGCAGCAATCCCCACTGCACGGATTTTCCGCCGGTTTTTTACACCGTCGGCGGTCCGAAAAACTTAGAACATGTTCATTCTTCTGCCCCATTTTCGGGCAGAACATGAACATGTGGGTGCAAAGGGGAATGGCTTGAATCCGCAAACAGCTGAGAAAAGTCATACTCCTGCGTGATACAAAAAGATCAAATACCGGTTGGAAAATCCCACCGGTATTTGGTATGTGCTGTGTAAACGCAGCCTAAGGCTTTTTCTTTTTTGGCCCACCTTGGCTCCAATACAGTGTATCTACTTTTATTAATAAACAACCCTTTTAAGGTTTTTTTTTTGGTCCATTTTAATCTGTGACAATCAATAAACTTTATTGAAAGTTGCAGATTAAATTAAAAATAAACTTAAATTTTACATATTGTACAGCATTTACAGGACACTTTGCTGTATAGTTGACCCAATTCTCCCCCAGAAATCCTTAGAATTCTCCATCGGGGGGATTCCTCCTTTGTTAGGAACGTCTGCCCTAATGTGTTAAATTGCATTTTTTTTTATTTCTGGAGGTGAGAGAAGATTTTTCCAAACTCAGCACAAAACTACAACATATATTGTCCTTACAAACCAGTCAGATGTCTGACTTGATTTTAATTCAGCAGTGAAAAAGTGTCAGAATTTACCCGCCCATAAATATCCCAATTTTATGTAAGTCATCATATTATTTCCTTCTATCCTGTTCTTGGTTAAAAAGTAAAAAAATAGAAAAATAAACTAGCAAATTAACTCTTTGCCTCCTAGTCTACAGCTTCACCTGGGGGTTATGACTAGAGATGAGCAAATTTTTTCCAACAAATTTGTTTCGATACGAATTTATTTGCGATGAATCGTGTTAAAAAACTATTTCCTGGCTGCGGAGAGCCAGTATGATGTTGTAGAACATTTTGCCATGCAGAAATATGCATAGGGTTTGTATTTGAAATAATGCTGTGATTTAGTATGACACGCCATGACCAAAAACTGAAGTGGGAATGTAGCCTGACAGGGTAATGTCAGCGCCAGCTGGAAAGAACCGAGCAGAGTTCCAAGATCCGACAATAGCATCAAAGAGCGCACTCCTTTTACACCGACATCAGATGATTCCACATATTATGACAGAACCTGTTCTTTTAAACGCTGATACATGTAGAGCCCCCCCCACAAAGAGTGGAGAGAGTGTCGACAGTAATTTTGCATTAACGTCACTGATCATTTTGCCATTCCTTTGAATCAACAGTGTCCGCTTTCAATCAGTCAATAATCCATCAGTATTGCTAAAGCCAAAAAGGAGTTCATCCAAAACAGAGATGACAAGTAAATGGAATATTTGCATGTCTTCTGTGTTTTGGATCCACTCTTGCTTTTGGCTACCTAATCATCAGACAATCCTGATGCAAACAAAGGACCATGTCATACTGGCCTTACGGCTTCTCCGAAGACACAATCCGGTGTGTTTGTCCTTTTCATTTCTTCTGACAGATTAAAAGAAGGGGAAAACCAAACATAGTGGCAATGTCATAGAGTGGTGGAGGGTGTAAACAGCATTAGGAAACAACAGGGTGGTCGAGTGAGAGAGTGGTCGGTTGGCAACAGCATGAACAGGCCACAGAGTGGCACAATGACAGAGTGTGGAGGTGGCGGCAACATGAGTAGGCCACAGAGTGGCACAATCACATAGTGTAGAGCTGGTGGCAGCATGAGCAGGCCACAGAGTGGCACAATGACAGATTATGGAGGTGGCAGCAGCATGCGTAGGCCCCAGAGTGGTACAATGACATAGTGTGGAGGTGGTGGCAGCATGAGTAGGTCACAGAGTAGCACGATGACAGATTGTGGAGGTGGCAGCAGCATGAGTAGGCCACAGAGTGGCACAGTGACAGATTGTGGAGGTGGCAGCAGCATGAGTAGGCCACAGATGGGCACAGTTACACAGAGTGGAGTTGGCAACAGCAGCAGCAGCATCAGGCCACAGAGTGGCACATTGACATAAGTTTGAGGTGGCAGCAGTTAGGTGACATAATAAGGAGGTGGCGGCAGCAGCAGTATCAAGCCAAAGAGTGACATGGTGCCATAGCCAGGAGGTGAAAGCAGCAGCATGAGGAGACCTGAATGGTGAGGTGGCAGCAGCATCAGAAGGCTACATAATGGCCCAGTGAAGAGTGTGGGAGGTAGGTGGCAATACCAGTCCCTGGTAAAGATGGTGGGTGGCAGAAGGAGCAAATGTATGGCAACAGGCGGGTGTGACATTGACTGGACCTCTATCCCCTGATGAAGCCATTGAGTTGGTGAAACATGTTGGGGAGGTCAGGCATGACATTTTAATTTGTGATTTCCCACCTCTTTCTACAGTGTTACCCACTGCAGAGGGTCTCAGAAGGAAACCTTATATGTGTTATGTCCATCAGATTAGGGATGACTGCCCAAGTAAGATGTTTTGGATCCCTTATTTGATTTAGTAAATCACTGTATATATATAAGGTTCCCCTGTTAATAGGTGGTGTCCCACCAGACTTAATAACAGAAAAGGATTTATTCCTTCACAATTAAAAAGGGATAAATTTAGAGGTTAGAAATCAGGTTTTTAAATAGTGTGTATCGAGGTTAAGTGTTATACATAATAAAAGTTAAGTTTTAGTGCTTTATAAATTGAGGACTGATAGAGTTTAAGTTTGCCCATGGCAAAATAGTAAATATAGGCATCAGGCGGGTGGCGCAGATAGGCAGTGGCCAACTGACTTATTTATCTAAAAAAAAACTTCGAAATACAGCTTGTGTTTTTGTCATATACACACATCTCCATTACAGGCAGGTTATGCACTGTATTTCAAAGTTTCATCACAACAATAAGTGTAAAAAGTAACTCTTTGGGACAGAGAGCAATATCCCACAAGACTGTGTGTATGTGAGAAATACACACTGTATTTCAAAGATAGTTCACCACAATAATTGAAAAAAGTAACTCTTTGGCACAGAGAGAAATATCCAAAATTAAAAAACACTGTATATGACACACACACACACACACACTATGTAGTTAAAAGGTATTTCACCCCAGTAACTATAAAGTCGGAAGTATTTGGCACAGTGTGCAATCTAGTGCTGCTGCAGAGAGATCCATGTATATAAGAGACACAGTGGCAAGTGGCAGAATGTAAAATGGCTGGCCTATTTATAGGGCTGTGACATCAAAGAAGCTGGCTAGCTGCTGATTGGCTGCATGTCTGCATGTCATGGCATTGAGGACATTCCTTTATTTCTCCCATAGTTCTTTGCCCCATGTGCTCATGGCCATTCTAGAAAAAAAGACGATTCGTTACCACGAATTACCAGGAAATTCAGCTTTGTTTAGAATCGAATTTTTCCTGAAATTCGAAATGAATTACACTTCGTCATAATCGATATGCTAATCGCTAGCTATGATGTCGTTTTGTAGGAAACCATTGTTACTTTAAGTGACAGGTTTATACATAGTAGTTGAGATAAAAGTAAGCTAATTAGCAATAAACCACTTTTTTGGCCACCTGTACACATAGGATGACATGTATAAGCGCCAGAACTCTGGTGTCTTTTTAGCCAAAAAACTAGCGCTGCCCCATTTGCTCTATTTTTAACCAGGCGCACTCCAATATCAGGTGAATTACAGAGTGCCCACGGCACTTTGCAATGCGCCTGAGATCGGGGTGGGCCTGCTGGAGGCGTGTTGCACTACAGCCGTACGAAGCTACACATTTATAGCTATGGTATGGCAAATCCAAGCGCAGTACTTCTTAAACAGGTAAACCACTTTAAAAGTAGCCAGAAGTGCTAGCGCTAAATCTATGACACGCAGCAGAACAGGTTCATAGATTCAGGCACATTCAATACTGCAAATGAGCGCAAATAAAATAGCACTTGGGCTCCAAAAATCCTACATGTCTCCAGTAATGGTTTGTGCCTCGTGGCCAAGAACTGTGTATTGAGGATTGCATGCAGTTTTATAGCATGTTGTCATGGTCTCATGATGCAGGTTTTGATCATGCGGCTCAGCTAGATGAAACACACGGAGGCTACAGAGCAGATTTACTAAATCTGTGTTATATTTAAATAGTTTAAGCTTAGACTAGCAGTATATAACATGAATGATGAATCTGGCGCATGTCTAATTTGACATTTGTATTATTACAAATTATTACCTATCAGTTGGCCCAGTTTCCGTCAATAATTACATCAAAATCTCGTAGCGCATGAGGTCCCCAGTTAAGCCATGCCCATTTAACCATGAAGCCACAACCCTTTTCACAGAGCTATGAGCTTTGTTAGGTGCACTGCAAAAATATCTTCAGGCAGATTACCATAGTAAATGTGCTCAAATTTGCTTCACTTCTCCATGCAAAAGTGAAAAGTACAACAATTCATGGTAAAACAGTGCACAGTTGTTATCATCACTCAGCACTTTAATAGCCTTTCCAAAAAGGTTCTGAGGTGTTTTCTGCCAACCTAGAGCTTCCCTAATAGCAAGTGATACAGTTTAAGAAGCTTCCAAGGCAGATCTGTACTAAAAGAATTGTTCCTATGTATTCCTCTTTTTTGTCTAAATATGTTGAAGTCGATTCAAGAGTGGGGATCTTGAGTTCTTGGTTGCACCTTAACCAGAGCCATAAATAGGGGGCAGCGGGACACTTATTGAAATTAAAATGTGGCCTCTTTACAATCCTCGGTTATAATTATTCATCTTTAAGGACTAAAAACCTTGCATTTTGTAACAGAAAAGAGAGTTACGTCCTTGAACTACTTTCCCTTTCTTTTATTATCTGATATTATGGTTCCTATGGAAGAGAGAGTCTCTGTGCAGGTTGTCAAAACCTTGAATTTAGACCACTTATTCTGAGGAGGATGGAGAAGTCCTCCAAACAGTGAGGGTCTAGGACATGTCCTCCCTATATTCATCTCTTTTCCTCAGTTAGACCTCTTGTTTTGAGGGTCATGGTAGATGTCTTTTGTTGGTGGAGGGCCTGGGAAATTCCTTTTATTTTTCTTTAATTCACCTAGAATTCTCATTCTGAAAGGTGACGTCTATATGGTAGAGAACCTGGTGCAGAATCCTCTGTTTTCACTCTTCACATCTTCACCCTACACCCTTAGAGAGACATGTATGAAAACCGCCTTGGTCTAAGACTTTCTTTGTTGCCCATAGCAACCAATTAGAGCGCCCATTTCATTTTTTCAGAGCACTATATGAAATGTAAGGGGAATTCTGATTGGTTGCTATGGGCAACAAAGGAAGTCTTAGACCAAGACAGTTTTCATACATGTGGCCCTTACTGACCAAGTAGAATTTTTTTTGCTAATTTGCACCATTCTCTATTGTTGAACCTCATAACTATCGCCATGATTGGAAAACCTAAGCAATTACCAGAGCCCATGGACCTTGGGAGGACTATAGCAACAAATAAACATGGGGTGACTTGTATGAATTCGAATGCGCCTTTTTTTTAACTTGGCGACGACACTCCAGATCTAAATAGATATAGAGGAGTGTAGAATACAATAGTATGAATGAAAATGTTTGGCGCATTACATAGAGTTATATGCGCCAAACTTTGTATGGCAGTTCTCCATCAAACTTTGGCGCATTTAAATGTGCTGTCAGGCACACATTGCGCCAACTTTGGTTGTATGCCTGTAAAGAACCGGCAATATACGGCAAAAAAAGGCATATTCTAATTCATACATGTCGCCCCATGGTCTATACTTAAAATAAATGGTACATATGGGGCCCACTCCAACTCTTTCATTGAACAGCCTCTGTACTCCTGGAGCTTTGTCTATATCAGTAATACATTTACAGTATCCTGTTGATGCTAGAGCTGAGCCGCCAGTTATGTGATGTCATCATGATTACATCAAGCCTGCCTCACACTACGTGAATATGACAACTCCTCACTCCACAGTCTCGACAGTTAAACTATTTTGTCTGATCCTTTCCTTAATGTGTAGAGATTGCTTTGTTCAATCAATCGCCTACATCTTTCTGCAGTGTTATAAATCACATTCATCGAGCTTCTCCCTGTTAGTTATCTCACCGTAATTTGCTTTGCGTGTTTTCACTAAGGGCTATTTGTTGAAAATGTGTTGTTTCCATGTGTTTAGTAAGCAAATTAAATATTTAGCTCATTTTTTCATATCAAATTAAATCATTTTTGATAAGACAAATTTAATTTGGCAGAGAGCAGTAAGATAATTAGCTTGTGTTACTTTTTAACTGCCAAGGAGACTGTTTTATCACAAAACAGAGTTGCTGTACTTTTTGGATAAACAGCTTCTGTTCAGACGCCAAGTTTAGGGGCATTTTATCAAGGAAAAATAACTGGGTATTAGGCACTACTCAAGTTTGCAGCTGCCATAGAAAGAAATAGTTGCTGTCTTAGAGGTCTCATGACTAAATCATAGACACCCCCAATCATATTATGTGATGTGCTGTTCTGCTCAGTAGATATTTCCAATCCTATGAATTAAAAAAAAAAAATAGCTGAAAATAGTATAAAATAACAAGAGGCATGGTACTTATCCTACCAGTCTCCTGCCTTTTCTGTGCCAGCGCTTTGCTGGTACACTCTGGTGACTTTTATCTATCCCTAGCTACATTGTGTCATGTCGACATGTAACCACTTCTGTCACATTGGTGACCTCATTGGTGTCAACAGATTTTTTGAATTTTTTGGTGCTTTATAAATAAAGATCATTATTATTATCATTTGAGGTCTGAATGAATGTAGAGGTCTGGTCTTGGGCCTTAATAATTTAGAGGTCTTGTCTGGAGTCTGAATACATTACAAGTGTGGTCTAGGGTCTGAATTTAAGTGTATTGCTATAGAGAGATAGAGAGATGTCTGTGAAAGGAGTTGCCGAAGATATCTCAGCAGCATACTCTGCAGTGCTTGGGAGAATTGTCTTAGTGATCTGGGCCGGCTGGAGAAAAAAAAAGAAATACAATATTGACAGAAAGGACAGTTGTCTATAAAGAATATTGACAGTAATAGCTTTAAATAGTCTCTATTACTTATAATGAAGTAACAAAAATATACCTACAAATATGAAGGGTATAAAGAAGTACCTCTAGACCAAAATATTATCAAAATACTAAATGGAGGACTTTAAGGGGTTTATTTAGGATAAGTTACTGATAGGGTCAGGTTCCTGACAGGATCGCCCTTATCAGGGCATTTTTTCCTGTATTCTTTTGTTGAGGTTAGGGCTAATTTAGCTCGCCTTGTTAGGGCCAACTAGGATTATTATGGTTTGGTCTCTCACACTTGTGTTATTTTTCTTGTAATACATGTTTGATAGCGCTGTGTTTTAACATTATTTATAATAAAAGTTAAGTTTTATGACCATTTAGTCCTCCATTTAGTATTTTGATTATAATGAAGTAAGAAATATTTGAAACAGATGTACTGTAGAGCTTACCGCACACATTGGCCTGTGGTTGTCTACTTCAGAACTCTCACCTTAGAAGACATCCACAGGTCTATGTGTGCCATACACTCTATATTTGTTTGAAATGATTTTGAGTTGATTATAAAGAATAGAGACTATTTGAAACTATTACTATGAACGTGCTTCATTTGTTGGCAACTATTTAGTTTTTGAAGTTCTTGTATTTGCAAGAAGAAGTGGGGATCATTCCAAGTTGCCATTTAAGAATAGGATAAGTGGCTGTACCGGTAATCTTAAGTTATTTCAGAGAAGTTGTCATTTGAATGTCACTGGGTTTATACAGGAGCTGTCAACTCTCCTGATGTGTTTAAGAAACTATTTGTAATCCTTAGGAGATAACAATTTAGGTTTTTTCTTTTAACTCTGTGTGCCATTCCTCTGTTATTCTTCCTGGAAATGTGTGAATAAAACCTGAGCAACATCTGTTAATAGAGTTGAGGTCAACTCACCGTACTGCTACTTTACAATGCACAGGAAAAGAAGGCAGCTTCTTCCGACTTCAGTAATTTGAGGAATTCTAAGATAGTTTCCAGCACCGCGTAACATCCCAGGCATCCAAGTAACTTAGTTTAAAACTTACTATTTTCTATATCATTAATTTAAAACGACAGACACACAAGGCATGTATCCTTGTACAACGCTGGCTGACGTGTTTCAGCTTCTGCCTTAAACGTAGCAGCAATTGAGCAACATCTGTAGTACACATAGTTGATTTTATTAATGAACTAAAGCTACAGTACAAAGTAATACATTGAATTATATGTAATTTATAGACTGCAGCTCTTATTCAATACTGTCGTTAAAATCAATCAGTGTATAACGTGTCTGTGTAGCTCAGGGCTGCTTAACAACATTGTTACCATTCTCCACATTAAAGGGGTTTTGCCACGATCTCATTTCATTCCTCCTGCATCCAGCTCTTCAGCTCTGTGTGCTCAGAAGGGGGCGTGTGTGATTTGATTGAATTGCATATCATGTGACCCAGCAGGATGACATCACCAGGCCTTTCCTCGCTCTAGTCAAAGAAAGGTCTGTTTATGTATAGAGCTGTGAGTAACTGAGAAATAAATTTTTTGCCTCACAGCACAAGGGTCCTAGGTTCAAATCCCTGCAGGAACCAAACCTGAGGATTTTTTTTTTCTGTTTATCAATGCACAGACCTCAGTGAGGTTTCTTATTTCTTTTATTTGCACTGTTTGACTAATTACTAAGGAGCACAGAGGACGGGAGTAGAATGACAGGTCCTGGGGTTTGAACACTCAGTAGCTGCCTGAGAGGAGAGGTGATGTCTGAGCATGTGTGACCAGGACTGAAGAGCTCTCAGCCCTGGTCGTATCCCCTGGAGATGAGTTGTAAACAGTGGATCACTAAAGGAGCAGCTAAGACAAAAACGGTGCAGAATTTTAAATAATGATGAATGGTGAAAATGTTTATTATTTAGTTTGCAAGTTTCCCACGTCAATTTTACTTCATGGCAAAACCCCTTTAAGAAGCTCTGTCCCTGTCAGTCTGTGACTGTCAGCGATGATTGGACACTGTCAGTAGGTAGGGACACAGCACTTTGTATCAAGTGGGAAGTGGGAATATCAAGTGGGAACAGTCAAACCCAGTTGTCAATTTATTTATATAGGAACAACATGTGCTTACTGCTTAACCATAGCTAAATTCAGAAAGGTGGTGTTAAGTGTGGTATGACGGCGGTGGGGAAAGGGTTAACAAGTTTGGGGAACAGCCAGGGCCTGTAGTCTATTAAATCAGGCACTGGATGGTGACACAAGCCATTGATTGAGCTCAATCTCACATCCATTGCACAGTATGCAGCTACTACCTGACTTTCAGTGCATAATACCATGTTACTTAGGGCTACATGTTTCTTAGATCTTTATGGCATGATCTGTGTATGGTGACCGCAGAGATTTAGAAAGCAGGTGGAAGTAGACAAGTATGTCCTCTTTATAGCTGGACAATAGCTGGGCAATAGATATTTTTATCTGGTGGGCCCAAAGTTTCTATGTCACATTTGGAAGTCATGTAAACAGAAAATGATCCTAAGAGTATTATGTAACATCTAGTAAAGTCTGTATTTCATCAGATATTACCATGATGTCAAGACACATCTTTGGTGTTACATAGGTTGTAAGAAATTCTGCAAATTCTATATGAACAGAGGATTTAAACCATTTATATCACTGCAAATTATAATCCCTGTTAAAACATAACTTTTACTAGATTATCTAAAATTGTACAATCTAGACCCCTATAAATTACCACTACATACCTAGATGATACAGCATACTGTGTACTATCCGTCAGTGGAGTAATCGCCCCGATAAAGGACGGCTCCGCTTTTGTGACAGGTAATATCACTATATGCGTGTGTAAACACCTTTAATCCCAGCTATCATCTAGGTATGTAGTGGTAATTTATAGGGGTCTAGATTGTACAATTTTAGATAATTTAGTAAAAGTTATGTTACATAGGTTGTATCATCACATTGTATTTCCAAGACTTAAAGGGGTTTTCCATAAAAAAAATTCAGATTGCTTGCTAGAGTCTTCACTCCTTTCCCTTGTTTGTATTCATTTGCAGTTTTGTATGCTGTTTGTATGCAGTTTTGGATGCGTTTTGAAAGCTGTTTGCTTTTGCCTTGAGAAACTATGAGCTCCGTAATTCTTTTCTATCCTCCTCATTTCCGAGTATCAGTGGATGTTCTCTTTTCTACCTCATGTTAAAAGCCTTATTAGATAGGACCAGGGTGTTGACTTCCCCTAAAGATCACCTGATCTCATGGGCTCAACACTTAGCTATTTTTTGTGTGTCCAGACACAGAGAACAGGTGAACATCCTGCCATAAAACATTTGGTGTAATATTGCAGGAAGTCCACGGAAAATGAAATTCACTACAGAAGTGCATCACTTTGGGAAAGTTATTATTTAAAACATATATATTTTTTTACTTTATAAACCTTTGAAAGAGAATTTCCCACCAACGGGATTATGTTTCTGGTAAAACAATAGACTGCTTTATAAATGTGTAATTTGTGAGGCCTTATTACCAGCACGTAACATTATAAAAATACCATATTGCTGTGGTTGAAAGAAAAGCACTGTCTGCTGCTCTGTTCTTGTTGTGAAAATTTACAGAATTAGGTACGTCTAGTGGAATTACAAAGTGTAGGTGTGAACATAGCCATAGCCATAACATTTAGTTTAAAGTAGACACATTTTTTATATGAAGTTTTATAGCAAGTGACCATCTCAGCTCTGCTACATCAATATGCTGTACTATCACAATTAAAATACGATATGTTGTTTGATGTTACCTTATTGACCAGGTTAGACATTACATTGTCTTTCTGTCAAAGCTATCCCATTAGACTGCTGAGATTTTCAAACATTTTTTGAAGGATGAGTATAGATGATCTTCTGTGTGATGTGGACATTATCCAAGGAGTTGGCTCTTTTCATCATTTTTTTTTAATCTTCTAGAAAAGAAATCCCCTGCATTCTGCATGGAAGATATCAGACTTCTATTACAGGGATCGGATTGACAGTTTTCACTTATAACTTTCTAGCAAAATGGTCATACTGTCCTAAATCCAACTTTAAATTACCAGCATTATCTAACCTCAGATTATGGGGACAGATTAAGGCAAGACTATTCCGATCCACATTCAACAGTGATATGAGTATGTGATGTGAGATGATTGGTTATTTAATGGTAATACTTAAAGAGAATTTCCCTCTTAAATGAAAAAAATCATCTGTAATCTGTGAGGAAACCTAACACAAAGGCTATGTTCTCCATAATGGAAAAATCCGCCACATAATACACTGCAGAATTCCAAGGCATACTCTTGTCTTTCTGTTGTGTATTTCACACTCTAATACAGCATGTTTTGCAATGGTTTTAGACATGGAGTAGCCTCATTCAGTGGGAATAATCTGTTTTTTGCTTTCCCAACACACTGTAATCACATGAAAAATGTGTGACATGAATTTCAAATCTATATAAAAAATTGTCAATATAGTTAACAGTTTAACATCTATCCCCACTGAAAACAATAGGACATGTACTACATGAGTTTTTCACACATTTTTCATTGTGTGCATATAGTTTATGTGTTCAGATAAACTAGAGCACCCCCACTGGGGAAATGAAGCATTACATAATCCCTATTTAAATTAATATCATACTGGACAGGACAGGTCCTCCAGAGTGGGAGACACTCTTTGTAACTGCTCTCCACTCTGGCTAATATACAAGGATCCTGAGCAGAGGACTCCACCTCTATTAACCCAAAAATCTCCTCATAGGCTAAATGAAAATTACATTTCTAAACAGGACAACTTCTCCGATTATAACCTTATGAGGTTCCAAAGAAAGAAAATATAAGTATTGGATTTCCTCTAGGCAGATCCAACATGGATGTCTGTTGTGAACATACCAACAGATCCATATATTCAAATCAGCTCAAGGGAAAAGAGTTTGGACACCAGCGCCTCCTGGATGTAAATCCACACATTGATCAGCCCATTTGTCTTTGTAGCATCTAGAAACAATTTCAAAGTATTAATCCACATGGATTTGTCTTCCATGAAAATAATAATTTTCTCATTTTTATTTTACCAGAAAAGATATCACAAGCCTCATTTATTGTTTCCATTTACAGTGTGAGACCCTTAAAGGACCACTCCATGTATTTTTTCCTTTAGTTCATTAAAAATGTGCTTTTAAGTGCACAGTAGTGCTAGTAACTTACAGTTGAATAAAATATTTCTCAGTGCTGTTACTCATTTGACCTGCACTCTGAGCTAATGAAACACAACCTGGTTTTGTGATGTAGAAGTTAATCTCTCTATGCATTCCTATGGGAGATTCTAATTCAGCCCCATATGGATGTATAAAAGGATAAACTTTCTCTCAGCATTAAAAGCACAATGGCCCTCATTTACTAATGTGGTTGCAACAGAAAAGTGGCACAGTTTTGGTGCAGCATGTTGCAGCATCTCCCTGACTCATTTTTTACAGGCTTTAAACACTTTGGGCAACATGTATGAAATTTGGTGTTAACACTCCAAATTTCATGCACCTAACATTAGTGTAGAATGCGCTTGATTTATGAACCTGCTCTATAGCGGGTCATAAATCAGGTGCATTCTAGCGCTCAGGCGACAGTTCGGGATCAGGTATACCACTTTGAAAGGGGTATACCTGTTCCAGCTTTAATGCGCCCAGAAATGCTCTAGCGAAGCAATAAATATGTAGCTTCACTATGGTTCTAGTGCGCCCCGTCTCCGATATCAGATGCAGCCCTGTTTAACACATTTTTAAAACTCCCGCACGTCATGCCTGCGGCGCTTTATAATGCGTCCGATCTCGGGGTCGTGCGGGGGCTTTTAAAATGTGTTGAACAGGGCTGCATCTGACTTCGGCCTGAAGAGACGCCAGATATCTGGTGCAGACCCGTTCATACATGTTGCCCTTTCTGCACACTGCTCAACAGGGGGGAATGACAGTAAAAAGTCAGTGGGACTTTACAGGTAAGTAGGTGTGACCACTATGCGACACACTGCACCAAAATCTGCAGCAAAAATGCAGGAAATTTCAGGATAGAAAGTGAGCTAACAAAAAAACAAACTGCTCTAAAATGTATACAAGTCTATAGCTGCACCAGTTTATTAGTCAGCATGAGCCACTGTGATTAATCTGGTGTATTTGTAGATCAGCTGTCTAACTTTTACACAGAGATTGTAAATGAGGACTAGTATCTTTCAGCTAACCAGAGTTCAGGTCATGTGACTTAACAGAGGCTGTTGCATCAGCTAGAAATCTTGTATGCAGTTGCAGGTAAGTAAAGTTACTGGTATTACAGGTTACCTAAAAGCACCGTATAATGAACTAAAGGAAAAAAGCTGGAGCGTTCCTTCAACAGTTTTGGTAACGTGATTTATTCATTTCTTTTAACATTTGTCTTTATTCATTTTATTTTTGTCATTCAGCAGATTTCATTTCTATATAAAATATATACATATCAATTAAAATATTGCTGTAAATAATGCACAACACAGCACTCATTATGATTGAGGGGCCCTGTGTTACTTGTTGCACCCAGTGACCTTTGTACTTGTTTCCAACATTATTGCTACTGCAGAGAGTTTAATTTGCACAGCACTTCAATTGCCCCCTTCCCACTACTCCACCCCTGGAGCAGAGCGTAGGCCCATTGGAGCCTCATCTATTGTTCTATTCACAGCGAGAGACCCTTAACATTTCTGTCTGTTGTTAGAAAACACTGAGGTCATTCTATGTCTTGCAGTTTGTAGAGCTGTACACAAAGATAGGGCTGTTTACCAGGAGTGTTTATTGGTTGTGAAAACTGAGCAGTGATTTGGCTGGGGCGCTGCTCTCACATCTCCCTGCAGTAAATGTTCTCCTTCTCTGCTGCCCACTTGTTTAACCCATTCATAAACTTTGTTTGGCTCAAAGACCTACATAACGATTTAATTTTTTTGCTATGTTGCTATCAGAAATAACTTTTTTTTACAGTTTATAACTTTATTTTGCAGTGGTACCTCAAGTTACAATGCCCTTAGAAAATAATATTGTCAACATACAATGTCTTTCCTGAGACACTGCATCTTAAAACAATACTCAATATACAATATTACTGACCATGTCAGTCTGCAGCACATATGGAAGATGAAACCAATTATCATGAATATTTTACTTGTAAAGTATCTGTATTGGTGAAGTGCATGTAACGCCTCTCTACAGTACAGTGCGGTACTACATGTCCTTTATAAAATAAGGAACCAAGCATCCATCGCCGTTCAAATCCAGCGCTGCTCCAGCAGAATGCGCATGGTCCGTGACGTTTTTTTTTTTTTTTTTTTTTTTACCTTTCCTTTAGTGATGACATGCCCTAAACTGGTACAGAGGACCCCAAAATGTCACCTAACATAATGAAAATGAAGAGCAAGGAAAAGTAAGCAGATAAGTAATTCAGACAAAGCAAGTCCTTACATATAGCACCAGAGAGAGCTGCTGGTAGCACTGTTCTTTACATGTGCCAGGGTGAGTGGCACCTTTTTGGTTCCCTAAATTACCAACCACCACTCTTTTCTCTAACAGACTCTAAAGCCCTGACCGGGATGGTGATGTCACCCCCTGCCGTGTCTTATTAACAACAAAGAAGCTTGTTTATATTTCTTACTGACAAACTTTAACCATTTAATGTCAGGTCTTTCTTTAAAGGGGTATTCCTATTTCACCCTGTTTTCTTTTTTCTGGTATATTGTGTATGAAGTACATGACCCAAGAAAGCTCCTGTCCTCAACATAGAAAGTAATTTCCAGCTTCCAGCAGCTCTCTCTGATTATATATGTAAGGACTTGCTTTATCTGTATTACTGATCTGCTTACTTTTCCTTGCTCTTCATTTTCATTATGTTGGGTGACATTTTGGGTGTTTCTGAACCAGTTTAGGGCATGTCATCACCAAAGGAACAGTTAACAAATACCGGCAAGGACCATGGGCATTCTGCTGGAGCAGCGCGGGGTTTGATCGGTGATATGATGCTTGGTTCCTTATCTTTTAATGTTTCTTTTCAGTTTTCTTATTTATTAAACTCTAGGACAACCTTTATAATTTGACTAATGTATTCATGAATTGGTAATGTTGTTACAAAACAGTAAGTTTCCATAACTTCAGACGTATCTGCTAGAGGCCTCAAATACATAGGTTTTGTTTGGTACAGGACCACAAAATGGAACCAATAGAAGTCTATACATCCTAACTGCTACTTCTGGGATCTGCCAGATTCCTTACTATGGAGGTATTTTTACCTGAAAACATTGCTTCTACATAATGGAGCTGTACCGAAGCCTCACACTGTAGCACATGGTACTGAAGCACTTTGAGTAGGGATGTCATGGGCTAACATACAGGCTATATTCACAAAGCTGTGTATCCCATAGGGGTGTCATGTTTAATAAAATTAGGGGGTACTTAGTATCACATCCAGCTTGCCCAGTAATACTACAGATTGTAGGATCTTGCAGGCAGGGCCCTCATATCTTTCGTGTGATCTGTAAGTAGTTTTTTCCTGTGTAGTGTTGTTTTTTGTCTGTGCTTATACCCTCTAATTTGTAAAGTTCTGCAGAATATATTGTCTCTATGTAAATAAAGATTATTATTGTTTTTACTATGGACACCAATCTGTCAGTCTACGATCACATAGCACATGGCATGTCAAAGCAATGCAGAACATGAATCACTGGAATAACTGATTGAAATGCTATTCCTATTTCATTGATTAGCTTTAAACATGTAGGCAAAGGTAAATAAAGACTATTACCAAATACACTATTGTTTTGATTTTGTTTACCTTGAGAGCTAGAACAGTTCTTATCTTCTGCTGGCGTACACAAGCTTCCCTAAATTACCAACCACCACTCTTTGCTCTAACAGACTCTAAAGCCCTGACCGGAATGGTGATGTCACCCCCTGCTGTGTCTTATTAACAACAAAGAAGCTTGTTTATATTTCTTACTGACAAACTTTAACCTTTTAATGTCAGGTCTTTCTTTAAAGGGGTATTCCTATTTCATTGATCAGCTTTAAACATGTAGGGAAAGGTAGATAAAGACTATTAACAAATACATTGCTATTTTGATTTTGCTCCCTTACAGAGCTAGAGCAGTTCTCATCTCCTGATTATGTACACAAGCTTCCCTAGGTTATTGAAACCTCTCCCTGCTCTAGCAGACTCTAGAGCCTTGGCTGGGATGGTCACGTCACTCCTTGCTGTGTCTTATCAGCAGCATGGGGAGTTTGTTTATGTTTTTTTACTGACAATCATCAACACTTTAGAGCTTTGTAGCCTTGTGCCCTGCTGTTTCGACTCCTCCATCATTAATGTCCCTGTAAAAGGCTCAGCTAGGTATAGCAAAACTGGTATACCAATCACTGCTCTAAAACCACCCACAGTCGGATCAGGAAGTGGGAGTCTGAAGCTGGCTGTGAAGAGCAGGGTGTGTAAAACAGCAAAAACAACACTTTCTTAAGGAGAAATTATCATTTTATAAAGCTTTTGACATATCATATATATGTCACATGTTTTGGATGGTGAGGGTTTGGATACCGAGATCCCCAAGTGATTGCTAAAAGAAAGGGGCAAAAGCATTCAGTTGAATAATGTGCCATTTTGTAGCTATTTGGCCCTGCTTGGAAAAATTTGCAAGCAGTAAGGGCTGCTAGAAAGTTTATATAGTACAAACACTGATTACACAGCTGTCAGAGAAAAGCCATTCAGAATCGAAGGGGCACAGTGCACAGCTGAATACTTTAACCCCTTCATTTTAGTGATTGATGGGGGGTCTCAGCATCTAGACCCCCACTAATGAAATTTCTGCTATGGCACAAGTTGTATGAAATGATACTAATCTTTTAAGGTTTTTGTCATTCTGACCGCTAAAGTGGCACTTTCTGCTGCTTTCAGGTGATTTATTGTATCCTCTATACTTTAGAGCACTGCCTGCCATGTAGGTTCTATTGTGCTTGTGTAGGTTTATTTTGTTTGAGTAGCTGTTTTCTATTTTTCACTTTTTCTAAGACTTGAGGTGTTGACGGCTGCTTGGGATTAAATTGACTAAATATTCGTTGCAAGGAGGCAATAAATAAGAAGAAGTAATTCTTGCAGAAGGGTGTGAATATTTTGCTTACCCTGTACTCTGCGCTGGTTGCTGGCTGGAAATCACAGGGCATGAGTCTTATTTTATTATAGTTTTTCTCACTTTTCCTTCAAATTGAGTTGGCGGATAAGTGCTGGATGCACGCAGTGGGTGTTCTGTTATTATAACATAAGGTGACCAGACCCGAATCCAGTCTAATAAAATATTCATACTTTCATCTATACTAATATCCCGATAATGGCAATTATGCACTTGTGTGTAGCTTGAATGGTAGCGCGGCTCTAACGTTGTTAAGTGTGTGCTTGCTCCTTTGAATGAGAGTTATATTATTTGCATCTGATTACTGAATGTATCACAAATGACTTGTTTTCACTGTGATCCCGTTAGTATGTATCTGTTTAGCTGCATATTCTCATAAAGCAGAGCGACAATGACCCTGAGGTCATTCTCACGATTGGGATCATTTTTTAAGCTGTGTTATACAGATTCTTGGAGAAGATTTGAAGAATTGTGAATAATTTCTCATCTCTAGTGACGCCTGACAGCGATATCTTCTCAGCAGGATAGTGGTGGCATAGAAACCTCCAGTCATATGACAAAAACCTGACATTCATAACATAAATATACAATTCAGGCTTCTGTTTTTCACTTCTTGTGATGTCAGGTATGAAAGAGTCTGCCCTGAATGTATCCCCGGCCCTGCTGAGACTGCACCCGCTACAGCCTCCTTTTCTAATACTGAGATGTTGTAAGTGAAAAGTGTTTGTCCATGGAGCTTTTGTCTTTGTGCAGTACAGTGTCAGGGCTAACAGACTTCACACTGTCGCGCTTTGTTCAACCTGTTCATCTGCGAGATGTGTCCTAACAAAGGAGAACTATAGTAAGCAAGCGCTTCTCTGTAGTGAGAGCACAATGTCTAATCCTTAGCACTCGGAGCTAATAGAAGCTTCATAGATACAGAGGAGCTTATATTGCTATGCTATGTATTAATTGTATTGTTTGTATTCACTTTTATCCATGTCCTCCCACAATTCCATGCATTACTTCACCACTCAATCTGATGGAGACCTGGTGGAGGATGTATGAACTCTACATAATGGAGACTGCAATGCCTTACATGATCTGAAATCAAGTGCTGTATAATTCATTAGTGATCAATGAGCAATGAGGCTTGCTTTGCAGACACTGTATAAGTAGGGGATGCTGGGAGATTGTAGCTCTGAAGCCTGCAGATTTGTGAATGCAGTTCTGTACTATAATACATATACCTTTCGATTTTTCAATCCCAAATCACAGACTCTTTTCTGGCCACAATGGCCCTATAACCGGCTAAGAACAACCCTTTAATGCAAATCTATATTAGTCACACACCCGTGGTCCCAATTACAGGGCAGTCCCATGAAGAACCTGCCTTTGGATGGTATGCTAAAACAAGCTGGGGATAACAGCTCTGGTTCCTGGAGGACATCGTGCAACCCTTTATTAGATTCCAAGGAAATATGTTGGACTCCTCAGTTACCCCACGCTTTATGAGTGGATTACTGAGAGGTGGAGGGATGTCTTCTAAGAAGGCCACGTGCCAGACTCAAGGCCCATGGGCTAAATTTGGCATTCCACATCATTTTATGTGGCCTCTGAGAAGGATAGACAAGGTGTGGATGCAGAAAGACTAGCTCATCACTTCCTCTCGAGGACACAGCTAGCATTTGGCAGAGGCAGCAGTGCCAACACAGAGAGCAGGTGCCATCTTGTATTAGGAGCACCTGTGCGCATACCTCCCAAGTGTCCTTCTTGTGCAGGCACAGTCCCTATTTTTAACCTATATCCCTCTTTGCTCTGTGAATGTCCTTCTTTTTCACATGGGAAATAGATCTGCATTAATTAACTTACTACACTCACCGGCCACTTTATTAGGTACACCTGTCCAACTGCTCGTTAACACTTAATTTCTAATCAGCCAATCACATGACGGCAACTCAGTGCATTTAGGCATGTAGACATGGTCAAGACAATCTCCTGCAGTTCAAACCGAGCATCAGTATGGGGAAGAAAGGTGATTTGAGTGCCTTTGAACGTGGCATGGTTTGTTGGGCCAGAAGGGCTGGTCTGAGTATTTTCAGAAAATGCTGATCTCCTGGGATTTTTCACGCACAACCATCTCTAGGGTTTACAGAGAATGGTCCGAAAAATAAAAAACATCCAGTGAGCGGCAGTCCTGTGGGCGTGAAATGCCTGTTGATGCCAGAGGTCAAAGGAGAATGGGCAGACTGGTTCGAGCTGATAGAAAGGCAACAGTGACTCAAATATGCCCCCGTTACAACCAAGGTAGGCAAGAAGAGCATCTCTGAACGCACAGTACGGCGAACTTTGAGGCAGATGGGCTACAGCAGCAGATAGACCACTCCGGGTGCCACTCCTTTCAGCTAAGAACAGGAAACTGAGGCTCTAATTTGCCCAAGCTCATCGAAATTGGACAGTAGAAGATTGGAAAAACGTTGCCTGGTCTGATGAGTCTCAATTTCTGCTGTGACATTCGGATGGTAGGGTCAGAATTTGGCGTCAACAACATGAAAGCATGGATCCATCCTGCCTTGTATCAACGGTTCAGGCTGGTGGTGGTGGTGTCATGGTGTGGGGAATATTTTCTTGGCACTCTTTGGGCCCCTTGGTACCAATTGAGCATCGTTGCAACACCTTGTGAATCTATGCCACGAAGAATTGAGGCAGTTCTGAAGGCAAAAGGGGGTCCAACCCGTTACTAGCATGGTGTACCTAATAAAGTGGCCGGTGAGTGTATATTGCTCCAAAAATACCCGTCTGGCTCCAAATTCTGTATTAGGCTGCAACTTAAATATTAATTTATTGTTTTGTGAAATGTCAATATTTTGATGATATTTATATTAAAATTTTCACATAACCTATTTACGTGCATTACTATGCATTCAAAATTGGATCCTTTACATGGTGAACTTTAGCTTTCCCTCTTTGACCTTCTTAGAAGTTCAGAGGTATGTGTGCATACCTCCATAACGTTCTGACTCTGTTTAACAAGTCAAAGGCGAGGGCACAGTTCTGACTGCCTACGGGGGGGGACCCCTTAGCCATTTTTCCAAGTTTGGAAGGTAGGTAAAAAGAGGGGGAAACGGGTTTTGTAAAAATTTTTCCTTGTGGGGCACCTATTCTCTGGGGGAAAACAATTTAACTATCAGAAAAACAAAAAAAAAAAATTTACTTATACCAAAAAACCCTGCGGGGGGAAATTTTCCATTTGCCTCCATTTTGGTGCCTTAGGTTATGTAATAATATTTTATGGAGTAGTTACATTTATGCAATCTTAAAGTGAGTTACTGTTATTATGCTTGCCAAGGGCTGATGTGGCTCTTGTTGAAAATGGGTTTGAAACCACTGAAGTGGGACATGAAGGAATAACCCTGTATAAAAACTGCTACGATTAATTAATTGTCATGTAATCATAATGGCCAGCTTGTATTACAGTGAGGGTAATTTTCACTGCAATATGCAGTTTTAAAAAAAACAGAAAAGCTTTTTCCTACAAGCCACTGTTGGACGGGGTTTTATTGTTGGTTAAAATTTTTCCCAAAAAGACAAAAAAAAAATACATAAATTTTAAAAACTTTTAGTTTTGACCACTTAGTGAATTGATACACGAAAAGGCATGGTTTTTCCCCAACTTGCTTTTTTTAAAGGGGGCGTTTTATCGTTTTGCTTACGAAAGTAGATTGTTTGGGGGTTTTTTAAAGTACCTATGTTCAATTTAAATATTGGTAACTTTTCTATTTTTTTATTTGTTTTTTTTTTGCAGCATTTTGCTCCATTTTTGCCATGATGTTTGTAAAATCACTGCAAAAGTCATGATATTGCCACAACCTGTGCGGGTTTGCCTTCCTATACATAGAATTAAGCAGACTTCATTCTTGTGGCATCTTTGTAAATTTATCAAATGTCTAATACAATTTATAATCTCTCTCACAATGAAGAACTGATGGCAAAGTGATTTTTTATCACTAATGGTCCCTTCTGGTTTCTGTAAAATTGGGTGAAATGTATCAATAGTTTTGTTAAATGAAAAATTGTGAAATGATTCAATGATGTTTTGGAATTAGAAAATCTGCTCCCTTCCCAAAAAGGCATGCTGGGGCATTTTGGGAGACAGTATGAACGGGACTGCACCAGTTTTCAGGCATGCTTTGAGCTGAAAAACCTGTTGTAGCCCTGTTCTACTGATGTATAAGCAGTCGTACACCAAAACTTGGCGCATTCTGCACCAGACATAGCACTTTTGTATGCGCCAAAGGATTGCCCGTGCAAGCATGCCAACGGGGAGATTTTTAACCCCCCCAAAAGACAGGGTTCATACATAAATGCGAAATTTTATCTCTTCTTATTAATTTTGAACGGGGGGTCTCGGGGTTTCCAAAATTTCATACATGTCACACTTTGTCTTGCTCTATCTCATAGTTCCTAGAAAAAAAAAAAAGTCATAACTGTGCCCTTTAATACTTTTGTCAGTTACCATCCTTAAGTTTTTTATGTGCCCCTGTTTACTTTTTTCTGGAAATTTCCCCCATTCTTTTCTGTATGTTCCATTCAAGGTCAGTAAAGTGAGAATAAATGAAGTAAAATGCTGCGTTTGTATCTTTACGAACCCTCATTTAATTTTTTATGTAAAAGATTGTTTTGAAAACTATTTCCCCCAAGCTTGCTTTTTGTTCTGCCTTTTTGTGGTAATGATTCCTTCCTGAGAAAAAGTCTGATAAAATTGCGAGTGATATAAATACAGGAGGGTGGTTTATAAGGCATTTGTTCAAGTTGCAAGTGTTTACGTTCGTATATCTGAGCATTTATGGGGATATATCGCTGCTGCGCCTTTTCCCTTCCCCTAGATTTTCGGCGGGGGCCTCAGAGAAAAGGGTAATCAGGAATAAACACAAGAACTGATGCACAAAATAAGAAACAGGGATCACTCTCTCTGCTTGGTGATCCAAGAAAACCCCTAAGTCTCCAGACCAGGAAAACTCATTCATATCCAGCAAATGTTAGGTGCCAAAAAGATGTCAGGTCGATTACTGTAATACTTATGCTATTTTGGAGCAGCTTTAAATAAACTTTTTTAATCGAAAAAAAAATTTTTCTGACACCGGATAAGCAAAGGTTATAAAAGAAATTGTTCTGAGCACACGCAGATGATAGAAAATGAAGAACATGCAGAACACCAACTCTGCTTCCTCAATGCAGGAAATTCAAATCTGAATTGCAAAATTTTAACATAATACAAAAAAAATCTGTCATTTAAAAACAATGAAAGAATTTATTTAAAATTTTTAAAAAAGACGAAAATTAAACTGCACAAAAAAAAACTGTGCTAAACCCTCACAGGCGTCACAGTCATAAGCCTGGTGCATTAGTTTTTGTTGTTACAACACTCTGAAGTAGTTTAGTTGACACCAATAATTTGTTTGAAAAGAACAGTGTATGTATTAGTAAATGTTACCTCTGTTTTTCTAGACATTGGCAAAAACTACCTTTTACCGACTGTAAAACCATCCCCCGTGACTTTTTTTAAAAAAAAAAACCGGTTTTCTGAGGTCAGATTTCAAAACCGCCAATTTTTTTTGGAACCTGTTCATTCTTCCATCAGATTTTACTTGGAAAATGTCATAAAATTTACTATTAAAGTCAATGGGATGGCATGAAAAATCACCAGAAAGCTTTGTGCGGTTCGAATTTGGTTTTTCAACAATTTTTTTGCATCATAGCACAGTATTGGATTTTTTGCACGCTCTGTGATGCAAAGACGAATGAAAAAAAATCTGAAAACCGCATCAAAAACCAAAAATGAGTTAAATATCCTATTTTTTTTTTGGGTTTAAAATTTCTGTTTTAAATACTCATCAACAAAAAAAGGGTTTTTTGATTCATAATCCCCCCAAAAATATTTTTTTTTTTTTTTCAATTTAAATTGCCTTAACATTTAAATAAATCTAAAGATAGATAACAGACAACAGAAGACAGACAGATTAGATAGAAAGGCAGACGAAGACAGATTAGAAAAAGATAGATAGATAGATAGAAAATAGAAAAGATAGATAGTGATAGAAAAAAAGAAAAATTGCAGCACTGTACCAAAAAAAGTGAGGGGGGGCCAGCGGAACAGTCCTGACCATGGATTGAGTATTTGCACTCCCTATTTGCATGTGTCACATTGCTTAAGAAATGTCCTATTGCTGGGCTAAAATGTTGCAAGGATATGAGTGAATAAACTTTATCACATTTTTTGGAGTGCTGTGGATTCTTCTATTTCATAGATAGATAGATAGATAGAGAGAGGGAGATAGATATGAGATATATAGGTGGATGATATATTTGAGATAGATATATAGTTAGATAGATGGACATGATACAGTATATAGAAATAGATAGAATTATACACAATATGCATTTTGCTTAGCAAATTTTTTCAAATCTTTTTATCACAAAGAGTTTTCTGATCCAATGAGTTGACAGAGGCTTTGTCTATATGTACACTGGTCCCTTAGGGGTTTTCTCACCATGCAGGTTCAAAGAGCCATGGCCACCTTTAAACTCACATATACTATCAATTACAATGTTCACAAAGGTCTTTCCTGGCACACTGTATCTTGAAACCTCACAAACATAAATTTTAACAGATACTGTGACTCTGCGCCACATGTGATTGCCTGGAAGATTCAGCTTATCATGACCAATTTCCTTGTAAAAAGCTGTATTAGTGAAGCACATGCAGTGACTGGTGGTCTAGCAGCGCCTCTCTATATGTTCTGTACAGCTCCTTACATGTGCAGGGATGAGCAGCTCCTTTGGCATCAGGGGAGGGCGGTTCCATTTTCTTATTTCTGGTACATTGTGTATTAAGAACGTGACCCAAACATGTTCCTGTCTTCATCATAGAAAGTGATTTCCAGCTTCCAGCAGCTCTTTCCTATGTTATATGGAAGACACGCTTTATCCATAGAGCTGCAGTTTCAACATACACTGGTCATTCAAGAACCATTTTATATTGTATGTTGAGGAACCACTGTACTTCAAGAGACTGATTTAATTTACTTGTATTAGTTCTTAAGATGATGCTGAGACTTCATGCTGGGTAAAGGGGAGATAGAACTGCTTAGTTTAGTCTAGACACAGAGCTGTTCACATGTTTTGTATATAGAAATTACACTGTGCAATAGTGGTGTCTATATTCACTATTTGTGTGGGTATCTTCATAAAGTACGTACATGTATAAATGGAACTTAATACATGTATGAATGGGTAGGAAGGAAGATTACATAGAAAATGTGTCAGTTCCAACTCTAAACAACTCTAAACATAAAATTGAGCGATTCTGCAAGTGTATTACTGTTACCAGCATACATTGCATCTTGGGAGGTTATTTGACAATTATACAGATAGAGCTTTGATATCAGGTCATGGGACTGTAGTCTGTTTTCAGAGTATCTGTAATCACAAAATTTTATAAGAAGCTTTGGATATGACTGGAGTAAAAAGCAGCATGTAAGTTACTGTAACAGGCTTAACCCTTGATGTACCATGATATAATTTGGAGTTTAGTATCATAGTACACTTTATGGTAAAAATCTAGTACACAACATGTTGTATTATTTTATTTTTCAGTATTTTAATATGTTGGACACCAAAAGGCTTCAGAATTGCATCTTAACTCTCCTATATTACAAAAAAATTAATTTCCCGAGACATTTATTCCAAGGCAGAATTCTAGATTAATCTACCAAACATTGACAGTTGCCATATCAAACTTCCATTTTTCAGGCTTGGCCTCCACCGCTGCAGTCATTATGGATATGGAAGAAAAATGATGATTTCAGCTATTTTATTCCCACTGATCAAATAATAAATAAAAAAAAAAATCTCCGGCAGAAGTTTTTAGCTGCATGTGCAGAAACAAGCCTGGCGTCTGTTCACAGGCCTCAGTCACCAGCGGTATGAAATCACACAGTGTAAGGTCTGAGGCTGGGCCCATACATAACACAGCTGAATAATGAAAAGACATTTTATCAGAGAGAGAAATATTTTTGTTAGAAATATTCTAGATTAGAAACCGTATCCAATTGTACAATAGTGTACCTTATCACTCTTAGTTTTCTGGTGTACTTTGAGCCAAAAAAAATGTATGAACAGACGCACTCCAAAAATGGTATGATAAGTGCCGTTGTAATGCGCCGAGGACACTTTTTAATTCGACAAAGAGTTGGGGGTGTTCTGGGGCGTCACACCACATTCATAGAATTTATGATTCTTTGATGCCAAATCTAGGAGCATTACATTTAGAACAGCCAGACCAGGTTAAAGGTTGTACCTGAGTCAGACTTGTCATAATGGCACCACAATGTGCCTGTACGTATAAACTGCAGAAGAACAGGTTCATACATTCTGGCGCATTCTACACTGCCTTAAAGCTATTTAGAACTGGCCTGTCAGTGCTAACGTTTATAAATGTCGCCCATAGTTGGTAAGGCTGAAAAATAGATCAAAAAAAAAAGCCCACTAATATAGTGCATGCAAAGCTGTCTTAACAACATTAAAGGGTTCTTCTCGCCACAATAATTAGCTTTAAATATGTGGGCAAACTTAATAAAGACTATTATCAAATACATTGCTGTTCTGATTTTGCTTCTCTTTTGAACTAGAACAGTTTTTATCTTTTGCTTGGGTACACTAGCCTTTCTAGGTTACCTGCCATCTCTCTCTGTTGTAACAGACTGTAAAGCCCTGGCTGGGATTGTGATGTCACTCCTTGATGTGTCTTATCAGCTGTACAGGAGCTTGTTACCGTTTTTTACTGAAAAATGAGGAGCTTGTTACCGTTTCTTACTGAAAAATGTTAACCAGGCCCAGACTGGCCATATACTTAACAGGGTGTTTGCCCAGTGGGCCGCCAGGTGGGCTCCGAGTACCAACGCCAGCCTGTGGCGCAGCTAAAGGGGCTGCAGCGGTCGCATTCACAACTGGATTCCTGAGCGCCCTCCCCTCACCACACAGCTGCATCGCTGGGTCACATAGACCCAGTGATGCAGAGATCATGGCTGCTGCCTACACGGTGCAGGAAGCAGCTCAGGCAGAACAGCCAGGATCTTCTAATCCTGGCCATTCAGCCCACTGGAGGCCACGGCGAGATGTGATAATGTCAGTGCACCGCCTTCTTCGTAGCCTTTATTAGGCTGTAAGCGTATACATTGGCTTACAGCCTAGTAGATGCCGGAAATAGCGTCTCGGGCGGCGTGATGATGTCATGCTGCCGGCTCCGAATCTAGTGACGAGGTGAGAAGATAACACGGAGGAAAGGTGACAGGTGAATTTTTTTTTTTTTTTTTTTTATAAATATGGACTTCTCTTTATCTACCTTGCTAATTACTGGGGGTGGCCTTATTCACCTGGCTAATTACTGGGGGCAGCCCTATCCTCCTGGCTAATTACTGGGGACAGCCCTGTCTACCTGGCTAATTACCGGGGACAGCCCTATCTACCTAATTACTGGGGGCAATCATATCTACCTGGCTAATTACCGGGGACAGCCCTATCTACCTAATTACTGGGGGCAATCATATCTACCTGGCTAATTACTGGGGACAGCCCTATCTACCTAATTACTGGGGGCAATCATATCTACCTGGCTAATTACTAGGGACAGCCCTATCTACCTAATTACTGGAGACAGCCCTATCAACCTGGCTCAATAATGAGGGAATCTTAACCTTAATGTCACTTTTTTGTGCGCATTTTGATATGTAATCACAAGAAAACAGCAAATTTTGCACATCAAATTGCACACAAAAATAAGGTGTGTGAACCTGACCTGAGAAAAACTAATTGGCAGTTTCTGGATCCCCATTAAAAAAAAAAAGAGTAAGCCTATTCTCACTCTGCTTCCTCCGGTCCCCGGTTCCAGAGCTGCGTTCGCCAGCATTCTGTTTTTATTCTGTCATTTCCAACCGGGGACCGCACAGCTAATTGGCTGCAGCAGTCACATGCCTCTAAATTACATCACTGTTTAGAGCTATTCACTTCTGCACAGTGATGAGTGTCAAATGACCAGTACAGCCAATTAGCAGCTGTAGCGGTGATGTCCCCCTTCAAAACACAAGAAAGAAAACAGAAGAACAGGAAGACAAAACGCTGGGGCCTGGGACCAGAGGAAGTTTGTTTAGGATTGTTTTAATTTTAAATAGGGGCCACAGCGGCTGGCTATTAGTTGTTTTTAGGATGTAAACAACCTCTTTTACGGTATTGCGTTGTATTAACTTTTGCTATATTTTGCTATATTTTGCTCTCTAGACCTTGGTTGCTTGATCTTTAGCTGTTCCAGTACACATGTGGTTGGTAATTTAGTATACAGTATATTATAGGACAGCTAATAGCGCACAGCAGCAGAGATTCAGTCTGTAACTCGTGAAATGTGGAAACAGATGCTCTGTTTGTTCTTTGGCAAAAGTAATAAGTACATTAGATAAAACTAAAAATAAAACCAAAATAAATCCTGGGATCCTGGAGACTATTGAGCAAGAAAATCTGGGTGGGTTACATTTTACTGAGAACAAAAAGGTGTTCCAATATGTTCAGCACACAGTTCAAGCAAGGGGTGCACTAATCTTGTGGTAGGGCAGTTACATAGTTAGTAGGATTGGGCTTCTCCAGCAGCACAAAGGTTGACATGAATGGATGGGTCATTTTCACTTGACCCAGGGCAATGCCGACTTATGGCGAATGACCCAAGCCAAACCCCTTGCCCAGTGTCCACCCCTCCTCAATCCCCTTACCTTAAAAGAAAACTCCACAACAAGGTTGGATTAAATGGCCACAGCAGCTGTTTTATTAACATAAATGCAAACAGAATAAATAACTTTTGTGCAAAAAATGCAAAACCCAAACATAACATTTACCCAAAAAACACCAACCATACCACATCTGAACAATTGGGGCTGTGGTCCTTAGAACCACCCACTGGCGACACTGCGTTCCTTTTTGTAATTACCCTCAGATGTCACCTGGCTCTCAGAGGCCCAGTCTGATAGAGCACCACCTTCGCAAACCAACCACATGTTCCATCATGTGATTGGGGAGCCATAACTGGCTGTGACTCCCCCCACCATCTCAACTAGCTCCATGGACCCCAACCACCACAGCAAGCATGAGTGACCACTCACACATGCGCCACACCCATCATCTCCAATGCGTGCTCCATGCTCTCCTGAAGACCCAGGACCCAAAAATCCAGACCAAAAGCATTGAGATATACGCCGTTGGACCGCCAAAAGTCTCCATCCCTCACCTCGAGCTCACGGTGCCGCATTAAAACTTCCCCACTCTGTGCGTTGAGATATGCGTTGAGATACTGCGATTAAGCTTGATCCGAGCCTTATTAAAACGCTCAACCGACACCGCCCAATCTAGGGGACTATCTTGGAAAATACAATAAAGCTAAAGAGAAAGGGACCACATCCGAAGTAAATCATGACTTATGTCCCGTATTAACTCCGGATAGGAACCCAAACCGTTGCCCCCCCAGGTGCAGAACAAGAACGTCTGGTGCCTAGTCCCGTAAGGCAAAGTGATGGATCTCAGGCAGGACATTCCTCCACAGCATTCCAGGCATACCTAACCAGTGCATCACAATCAGCTCTCTCGGTACACCAAGTTGATGTCCACTCATAGGAAGATCCGTCCTTTCAGCCAGGGCCGCCAACAGAAATTTCAGCGCCCCATACAGCTGAAGCTTCTGGGCCTCCCGTCAACCCTGGGTCCTGGGGGGGCACTGGGGCCTTCATAGGGGCCCCACATAGCTGGGACCTAGGAGGGAGAGCTCCCACAGGCAGAGAGAGAGGAGGGGCCGACTCTGATCACAGGAGATGCTGGAGAACTGCAATTAAGTCAGAGACGCAGCTGCTGCAGCTATAGTAATGTAAAGTAAGTCCTGTGCTCAGAGCGTGGACCCCCTCCTCACACGCTGAGCCGCACGGGCCCCACGGCACTACCGACCGATCCGCAAGGGCCCTGGCTGACAAGTTTTGAAACAAAAGCAGTCCCCGAATAGCAGTAACCCCTGTACTAGCTTTCAGCACCCCAGTGCACAAACAAATTTCCACACCAAACAGGGATTCCGACACATTAGGGAAAAACACAAACACTATGGAAAGAAAGGAGAAGTAACAGGAGTGGTTGGAGGGGTGTTCAACACGCACACCACAGAAAGAAGGGGGTGGGGGTGTTGTCACTCAGACAGCAAATGCGGCCTTATATAGAGACGGAAACACTCAAACTCCCACCTACCATCCTCTTAACTGCCTCCGATGGCAGACCCAAATTCGCTGCCTCCATTGCCGCACCAATCGTAAAGGAATGGGGGGCAAAACTAGCTGTATCAAAACCAAGCAAAAGTAAACAATGCCTAAACACTGCAGTAAACTGATACCTAGTCAAGAATTCACCACTAGAGTGGCACAACATGGGGCCTGACTGACTAAGCGCCCCCAACATGGACTCTCTAACACACTGCAATGGGCACGTTCCCTGACTTTCCCCAACACAACCATCCGACCCTTAGCTAACGTATCAGTCTTAGATCTATGAATCCGAAACTGAACCCGATCCCTCAGATCCAAAGCATCCGCTGACTGAAGTCCTCCGCCGCATGCTTTACTCGTGGAGACCAGCTCCCTATGTGGAGAGACCTAAAAAATGCCCATGAAAAATAAAAGACTCTCGCAAATTTCTGAACAAACCTGCAGCAGCGCCCCACCCAATCTTTCCAGTAGTCTAAAGTCCACTGGACGCCATCTATCCCAGCCAACTTTTCCCCTCCTAAACCCCTTCCTGGCCTGCTGAATTATGAAAGAATTTGTGCTATTCACGGAATTGCGCTTGTTACAACCAAAAGCCAGAGCGGATATGAATTGATTCACTCATGAAACCGAACACCCCAATGCTGATGCCTGCTCTGAAAAGCAGCACAATGCCCAAAGCCCAACATCCTTCGAAACTGCCTCACCCAATCCCTGTAACCAGAATTCCCAAACATTCCAGGTGGACTCATACGCAGACCAGGTACTCTCCAACAAGGAAGCCCGTATCAATCTCCCTAGTGACCCTAAAGATCTGGCGAGCAAGACACACCCATAGCGGCGGCTGCTGGCAGCAGGTCCCAGAAACTATTCCACTGGAAATGAGACAAAGATTCCGCTATGGAGTTATTCACACCTGGAACATGTTCTGCCACCACCCAAGTATTTAGAGATAGGCATCGCAACACTAGATGCCACAAAAGAAGTACGACAGGAGAGGATGATACCGACAATTTATTATTAGCTTGAACAACCCCTAAATTATCACAGTAAAACCAAACTTTCTTGTTTCTCACCTGTTCCCCCCAAATCTCCATAGCCACCACGATGGGAAACAGTTCCAGTAATGCTAAGTTCCAGACCAGACACGACTCTACCCATTTCCTAGGCTAACTACCCACACACCAATCCCCCTGTGAATAAACCCCAAAACCTGTGCCTACTGCTGCGTCCGTATAAATCTCCACTTCCACATTAGTCACCGACTCCTCATTAAAGTGGGAGCAACCATTATATCACACCAAAAATGTGTCCCAAACTCTCAAATCATCCTTCAGCTCCCCAATCAACCTAATGAAATGATGAGGAGACTTTACCTCTGCCGTTGCGCTCGCTGTCTTTAAAAAACCCTACCCATTGGCATAATGCGACATGCGAAATTCAGCTTTCCCCATAACATTTGCAAATCATGAAGATGAATATATACGTAGATATATTTTAGGCTTCCCCATGTACCTAAACTCTGCCTGCAGTCACAGCGGCACGCGGGGTCATGGATGGGATACTTCCCCCTATGCTCCGCTCCGTCTCAGGCCGCTGTACTGTACTGGCGAGAAATGCGCCAAAGATGTGTGGGCGTTCTGGGGGCGTGTTGCACCACATTCCTAGTGGAACTAGATTTGCCATTAGCGCAAAAAATGTCCCTTACTGTATTTCTCAACTTATACCAGTAAAATAATAAAAAGTAGTTTATGATACTTATCAAACCATATAAAATTAAATTATATACATTTCAAAACAAATTATGATAGAAAATTAATATAGAATTATATAGTATCCCAAAATATGAAAACATCTCCTATTAAATGTACTTAAAATTAATAAAATTGAAAATGAGTATTAAATTAAATAATATAAATTAATTAATTAAACCAATACAGCATCTACCATAAATCCCCTTCTCAATTGTGTATTGTGTAGTATTATCAGTGATTACAAACACATCACATCAGTCTAGAAAAAAAATATATCATGTCAGTGAATAGAAACTATGGCAGTGATCTTGCATGTTGCAGCACAAGTCTCAGCGAGACCTGTGGTGTGCTGGCTATTGCTGTATGTCAAATAAATGCTAACCAACGGACCTGCATTTTTCCGAGCACAAATTAACATACTACATAAAATTATAAAAAAAAAGTATTTTGTAAGATTTTAATTATAAAAATATAAAAATCTCCACAAAATGTAAGTATTAACATAGCACATTTAAATTAGAAAAGCAACTCAATGAATTGTTTTAGCAGCCATTATCGAATGCTGGCATTCACTTATACACATGTTTTGCGCATTACTATTGCGCCAAAGTACCACGGCACGCCAAACATATACGCTAGGCGCCTCAAAGCTTACGCGCCATTTATGACCGCACATACATCACTTTCATATATTCAGGAGCATTATATACTGAAAAGAGATGCGAAAAATGGTCTTGACGCACCAAGTCTCATACATGTCACCCAAAGTGTTTCAGGAAAAGATTGGGTGATCTTGTGGGAGGTTACAGGCTACACAAAGGAAGGAGCAGAGTCTCCAGAAACACAAAATATTTCAGACAAGAGAATGTCAGGAAACGAGGAAAGAGTTATATAAAGTAAAAGGAGGATTCCCAAAAGCACAGAGTATTTCAGGACAGGGCTGAGCTGATCTTGTAGGAGGTCACAGACACAGTAACATAGAGGAAAGAGCAGGGTCTCCATAAGTACAGAGTATTTCAGGAAATGAGTGCTCTGATCCTGTAAGAGGTCACTGCTTGAAAGTTTGAGAATTATGTTCCCCAGCAGCACAGAATGCAGAGAGTGAGAGATACTTAGTAGCAAGAGCTGAGTCTCCAGAAGCACAGAGTATTTCAGTAAAGAATTATTCTGATCCTCTAGGAGGTCACTACATGAAAATAAGAAAGCCGTGTTCCCAGGCAGCACAGAGTATTTTAGACGATCTTTTAGTCAGAGTGAGAGTTACTTATTAGTAGGAGATGAGCCTCCAGAAGCACAGAGGGCAACATGTCAGAAAAGAAGCGCCGCCATGCTTGTTTTAAGGTGCATTAAATGAGTATATAGTGCGCCTCAATGAATGACCTGTCAAAAATCTGGCTTCTGGTCTACCTTGTGTAGTAAAATTGATGCGCCTAATATAGGTGCATAACTTAAATTAGGCGCATAGAATATCATTGCTAGTATATTTGATGCGCCTACTTTAAGCGCATTCAAATATGTCGTGCCTGGCGTATAGTGTGCCTAGTTTTGGTGTACTACTCATTTATATAGAGAATAGGGCGTCAACATTTTTTTGACATGTCCCACTCTGAGCGCAGCCAGAATGGGACATGTCACCCAGAGTGTTGAGGAGTGGAGCATGCTGATCCTGTGGGAAGTCATTGTTTAAAAAAAATGGAACTGGAAGCAGCAAACCCCCCAAAAACCATGATAAAGAAAAGAAAAAAAACATTGTTGCTGTAGACAAATGATAACTGGAAGATTGATGATTCTCCTGTAAAAAAAACTAATCAGGGCTGAATTACTATGCTGTCAGCAGCCTGGGGACATCTGACATCAGTGGCTTTTACTGCTCCCTGGACCAGCGCTGATGACGGCTCCTATCACTATTGCTTGTGCTGCTCCGGTTATGGTAGCAACGTTGAGTTCATAAAATCTAAATCATCCAGTTTAATCTAGAAGCAGGACGTCAGGCACCTGCAGCCCCCTCCCCGGAGTGTCATCAGATTTACATTTTACTGCCTGATATAACAGTCCTGGTGATGAGGCGGCCAGGTAGAATGGTCACACATCTGTGCAGCATTATTGATCTTCACCAATCCACTGCTCGCTTACCTCGCGGCCCATAATGTAATGCACAAGTGATGGATGACATCGCAAACTGGCTTCTTGTTTGGCTTGCAATCTCAAGTCAGATGTCCTTTCTTAAATTAGACGTGACACGTCTCACGATTAAACCTACCATGCTTCTCACATGGTGGATCTGACTGAAGAGGTTGTCCTTGGGATTGTGTAAGCTCTATGACATAACAGGCACAAGGTGTGTTTCACTGTAATATTGACCTCAGTGGCCTCTTATTTTAGCTATATACAGCCGAAGTGGCTGTGTGTGATCTCTCTCCCCTAAAGGCCATGGAAGTAATGGAGACAGCAACTCACACTTTAAATGAGAGCACTAAAGATAATACTACACTGGAGAGAGAGAAGAACTGGCTTGTGGGGAATGTATTTCCATTTCATTAATTAGCTTTAAACATGATGGCAAAGATAAAGACTATTACCAAATACATTGCTGTTCTGATTTTGCTTCCCTTCAGAGATAGAGCAGTGTTTATCTCTTGCTTGTGTACACAAGCTTTCCTAGATTACCAGCCACCTCTCTCTCTGCTCTAATTGGCTGTAGCAGTAGCCAGGATGGTGACATCACTCCCTGCTGTTTGCTATCAGCAAGATGAAGCTTGTTTAAATTACTTACTGACAAGCTTTCATCTTTCAGATCTTGTGCACTGCTATTTACAAACCTTTAGCAGTAATGTCTCTCTAACAGGCTCAGCTAGGACTCACTGCTGTAGAAGCACCCACAGCCTGAACAGGAAGTGGGAGCCTGAAGCTGCCATACAGCTCTGTGAAACAGTGTGGTGAGAACACCCCTTTTACTTTAAAACCATGTTCAAGTCCCCTCCCGTTTGTAGGCTCCTCTTCTTTGTATGTAAGATGAGTTGGGTGGTGCAGGTGATCTGTTGCAAGTGGCAAATGCTTTTCTTTAACGCTTGCACACCAGATGTGCCTAGTGACAAGAATTTGTGTTTTCTGCTCAGAGAAACTCCTTCCCTGTTCTCTGGTGGAGGTAACTTTCTCTTAACCTCCAGGTTGGTCTTTTCTTTCTTTATGTAGCCGGTCACTGATGCTGCAGGCAACCCCTTTGGTCCCTCAGACTGCTGTAGGTCTGTGATTATATCAGGACCGGACTTGGTGGGCAGCCTGCTCCTGGATCATAGTGGCTTCTGACCAAGACAACCTGTTTAATGCTGAGCACTGGAACATTACAAACTCCAGAACTTCCAATTAACACCCGAACTGTTTTCCTTAGATAGCTAGTTTTAAACACCTATGCCTCCTCCTACTACCCAGGATCCCTCAGCGCCTTCTGATTCACTGAGGGTGGCTTCTTTTTGTTATTATATGTAAAGCCACATGTGACGTTCTTGAAGTGCCTTACCATAACTCTATAGCATCTGGTATACCTTGTATAGTAAGATTGCTGCGTCTAATATAGGTGCATAGCATAGCATATCATTGCAAGCATATTTGATGCGCCTACTTTAGGCGCATTCACATATGCCGTACCTGGCATACAGTGCGCCTAGTTTTGGTTTTACGACAGTTCATTTATATAGAGAATAGGGCGTCAATAGTTTTTTGATATGTCCCACTCTGGGCGCAGCCAGAATGGGACAGAGTGTTTGAAGCGTGGAGTGTGCTGATCCTGTGGGAAGTCATTGTTTAAAAAAATAGAACTGGAAGCAGCAAAAACCCTAAAAAACCATGATAAAGAAATAAAAAAAACATTGTTGCTCTAGACAAATGATAACTGGAAGACTGATGATTCTCCTGTAAAAAAACTAATCAGGGCTGAATTACTATGTAGTCCGCAGCCTGGGGACATCTGACATCAGTGGCTTTTACCGCTCCCTGGACCAGCGCTGATGACGGTTTCTATCACTATTGCTTGTGCCGCGGCGGCAACCCCTTTGGTCCCTCAGACTGCTGTAGGTCTGTGATTATCTCAGGACCGGACTTGGTGGGCAGCCTGCTCCTGGACCATAGTGGCTTCTGACCAAGACAACCTGTTTAATGCTGAGCACTGGAACATTACAAACTCCAGAACTCCCAATTAACACCCGAACTGTTTTCCTTAGATAGCTGGTTGGCGCCAAACTTGGTTCCAACACGCCAGTTCTAAATTGATATAAAGGAGTTTAGAATGTGACAGTATGTATGAACCTGTCGTGTGTGGGATCATAATTCTGGCATGTGGTATGCGTTGCTTGGCATAGCATATATTTGATGAATTAAAAAGTGTTGTGTTTGGTGCAGAATGCGCCAAGTCTTTGGCATACAACTATTCATACATATATAGAACAGGGCTACAGTAGGTTTTTTGGCTCAAAGCACAGCAGAAATCTGTTGCAGCCCTGCTCATACATATCGCCCTATGACTCCAGAATGCAGCATAGATTATTTAATATACTGTAAATCACTATTCTAAAACATCTACACAGTATAAATATCTTATATTCTGTAATACATATACAAATACACTTACATAAAGTTATGTCTATGCATATAACACGAGGCCATTTAGTAGTGTGATCTCACCACAATACATTTGCATCCGTAATCTTTCTCTTACTGTTCTTTTATTTGATTTTAGTTTTTAATCATTCTGCACTTGTTATATTAGCAATCAGGCACTGACTTTCTTCTGAGCTGCAGTGTAAAGCATGAGGGAGGGACAGAGCAACAGCCTCAGTCTCTAATGAGACTTAACGGGGTTTTGCCACGATCTCATTTCATACCTCCTGCAGTCAGCTGTGTGCTCAGAAGGGGGCGTGTGTGATTTGTTTGAATTGCATATCATATGACCCAGTAGGATGACATCACGATGCCTTTCCTCTCTGTAGTCAAAGAAAAGTCTGTTTATATAAAGCATTGTGAGAAGCTGAGAGGTATAGTTTTTGTCTCCAGGCACAGGGGTCCTAGGTTCAAATCCCTGCAGGAACCAAACCTGTGGATTTTTTTTTCTCATTATCAATACACAGACCTCATTGAGGTTTCTTTTTTATTTATTTGCACTGTTTGACTAATTACTATGGAGCACAGAGGATGGGAGTATAGTTACAGTACCTGGGGTTTGAACACTCAGTAGTTGCTAGAGAGGAGATGAAATGTCTGAGCATGTGCGACCAGGACAGAGGAGCTCACAGCCCTGGTCGTATCCCCTGGAGATGAGCTGTAAACAATAGATCACTAAAGGAGCAGCTAAAACAAAAACGATCCAGAATTTTTAATAATAATGAATGGTGAAAATGTTTGTTATTTCATTTGCAAGCTTCCCACGTCAATTTTACTACGTGGCAAAACCCCTTTAAGTTGAGTTTCAAACAGACTACTTTAGACTCTAGTACATAATGCAATCTAGCTGAAATCACTGATGATAGTGTCCCTTATTGCATACTGTTTAATAAACAGTATGCAATAAACACCCTCTAGTGGTGGCATCAGGCAAAAAGATTTTTATAATGTAACATATATCATGACTTCAACGCTTTTATACTCACTAAGGGAGAATATAGTGGGGACGGAAATGTTCTTTACACAAGGATTTGGCTAACTGGATTTGTATTGATTTGCGAGCGGACAATCTATGACTACTCTGATGGGAATTAGATTTTATAGCCTTAATAAATTCTATTGATGGATATCTCTTAGATTGTTGTATTTATTTTACATAATATCCTGATTACCCAGATAATATATGATAATGAACGATTCAAATAATTTATAGAGGAGCCATTATGAGATATCCTAAAATATAAAGGGACTGTAGATGATTTGATAGTGTTTATTTGCTTATCTGTGTAGCCGCAACTTATTCAGAGGTGCTTCCTTGTAGATTGTAAGCCTGCACGGTCAGGGTCATCTCCCTCTGCAGCAGTTGTTAGTCACTTAGGGTGATATGTATGTATTTTGGTGCCCAGACACCATATTTTTTGTGCATTGGTAGCATAGAATGTGCCTGTATCTATAAACCTGTTCTACTACAGGTTATAGATTTACCACTTTCTAGCTACAAAGCGACACTTCTGGCTCAGGTAAACCACTTTTAAAGTGATCTACCTGTTCCTGCAGTAATGTGCCTGGATTTGCTGTGCTAAACACATACATCTATAGCTTTGTACAGTTGTTGTGCGCCCGCCTCGAGCAAGCCTCCCCGATCTCAGGCGCATTACAAAGTGCGGATGCTTTATAATGTGCCTGATATTGGAGTGCGCCTGATTTAAAATATAGCGAACAGGGCTGCACCAATTTTTGGGCTGAAAGACAGCAGATTTCTGGTGCAGCCCCGTACATACATTTCGCGATTAGTGTTGCCACTGTACTTGTTTGACACATGATCTATGTAACCTCCTTCAAATGTACAGCACCCTGGAATCAATTGTGCTTTAAAATAAATAACAATAATTGTCATTATTCAGATTGGTCTCTATTCTCATTAGAACTGATCATATACATTCCAGATTTATCTATCACTGTGTTTTTGGAGTATGTTGTGAAACTGGAGGAAACCCATAGTTGGATTCAAACTAAGGAGCCCAGCGTTACAAGGCAACAGTGCTAACCGTTTGTGTTTTTATTGTGTGCCTTTAAACAGTAAAGGCCTTGGGGTTGAACAGTGACCCTCAGGGCTGACTTGTAAGGCCATGTTCACACAGCTTATTTTGGGATGTATTTCAGTCCGTAATTCACGTCGTACTGCGCAAATTACGGGCTGAAATACGACCCAGTCATTACGGTAATCCACAGTTCTCATAGAGAACTATGGATTACGCCTCCTCTCCCTGCTTGCACAATACGGCAAGCTGCCGGACCCCCTGCCCCGCCCCCGTACACACAGCGTAATTGCGGAAATACGTCCCGCAATTAAGCCGTGTGAACATGGCCTAAGGATGCCTGTTGGGAGTTAGAAAGATGGCTGTGTATATTATTAATATGATTAGTATAAGTTTTTCTTCAAGAAATAAGTATTCTGATCACTGCATGAAAGTTAGAGAGCCATGTCCCCCAACAGCTCAGAATGTTATAGGTGTGTTGTGATCTTGTAGTCACAAAGTGACAGTTACATAGTAGGAGAAGCTCAGTCTACAGAAGAACAGAGAATTTTTGGAATTGGATGTGCTGATATTGTCAGAGGTCAATGATATTATTATTATTATTATTATTATTATTATTATTATTATTATTATTATTATTATTATTATTATTATTATAATTACTTCAACTAAACAATTTAATAAATAAGACTGGAAGAAACAGGGTCCCCAAAAACATGATGGTCACTCCAGACAAATGATAACTGTGTCAGTAATGGTTCTGCTGTAGAAAAAAAAAAATCTAATCAGAGATGAATTACTATGCAATCAGCAGCCTGGGGACATCTGATATCAATGGCTTTTACTGCCCCCTGAACCAGCGCTGCTGAGGGCCTTTGTCATTATTGCTTGGGCTGCTCCAGTTATGGTAACAGCGTTGAGTTTATAAAATCTAAATCATCCAGTTTTATTCTTATTACTATTGAAATAGATCAGTACATGGCAATTCAAACATTAAAAGGTTAAAGGGGTTCTACACTTCTTCCTTCTAAGGCCCCCAACAATCAGTGGTGATATGTGGGGAACCCTGACAGTACTGTGAATGGATAAACAACCAGTAAGTAAATGATCATCTGGTAACATCTGTCCATACCGGCTGTTACCGTCATTCATACTTTCCATTCAGGTTCACTGACACCAGGTGAAGGATAAACAATCTTTCCGGAAAATAATTTTTATGAAAAGATTGTTTGTAGACCATCAACTATTTTAAAACTTCCACTTTATCAAATTTGATAGAATATATATGGCCAGTTTCACATACATTGTGGAGGTAAACAGCTTACCTGAGATATGAAACCAGGCACTCCTGTGCTGGAGAGGTGCACAGATCGCTCACAGGGCTTGTAGAGCCACTGTAATCCAAAATTTGATTTGTAATCCAGCACCCGGTTATAAAATACGAAATTTATTTCAATCACTTAAAATCCAGAAAGTGAATGTGCACGGTTGCTAGGAGTTTATCTAGAATATATAGGGCCTCAAATAAATGTGAAAGAGCCTTCATGCCCTATGGAGAAAAAAAAACTGAAGTTACAGCATTAGGAGTAATAATTACAGGTAAAAATAAAAGCGCTACATATCAGAAAACTCACATAGTACTGCTGGATAGCTGAGAGCCAACCCACATGCCATTCCCTACATAAAGGTACAATCAGGGCTGCCATCAGTCATCTATTAACTGCTTCAGGGCCCCATACAGCTAAATCAAATGGGGTCCCCACCCATTACTAGTTCCTATTTTTTAACATATCAGTGGGCCCCTTTTTGATTAGTGCTCCTGACAATCCTGCCCTATTGGCACCCCTGAGTATAATGTCCCTGCAGCTGCATAGGCCCCTTCACACAGCAGCTTCTATGGCTGTGACGGCTATCGTTATACCTATGCTCTGCAGCGCCACCACAGGGAAATAAAAGTATTACACAGTGCCCATTCAAATCATTCATCTGTGCAATGAGTTGTCTGTGCAATGCTGGACAGGACAGGTCCTCCTGAGAGAGAAAAAGAGAGACCATTTGTAACCACTCTCTGACCAGAAGATAAGTCATCAGTGTAGAAATTACACCTCCGCCACCCACACTATTATCTGATTTCATACCAAACTCAACCATGTTCACTTGCCTGAAATATTACCACACACAGTGCAAGATGTGACTAGTACAATAGTGAGGGGCCATGGCACGCCAGCAAGCATTGAGACCAACTGGTCCCAATGATTTTGGAGATCCCATGAGTCAGATCTCCACTTAACACACACTAATGGTCTATTTCATGATAGGTTATTAATGGAAATTTATGTTCAGTAAAATGATGCACTCTAGGCATTAACTTTTGACAGTTCTTAAGCACCCTGGGAGGGCGGACTTATTGTTCATTTCCAGAAGACGGCCCTTTCTCACACACATGTCAAGTTTATACAAGTGCATTGCTAGTTTACTAGCCAGTCAGTCTATTCATTGCACTGTAACCTCCCAGGAACCTGTGCAATTATAACTTGAATAGGACGGAATGTAAATAATAAATGCTCCTATTCAATAACAGCAAGCAGAGTTCTGAAAAAAATCATTGCCGGTTCATTAATTTGCTTTCCAGGAATTTCCAGTAATGACCTGTCCATAAGACAGGCCATCATTGTTCCCAGTGGTGAATGCTCCTTATAACAGCAAGCAGAGATCTTTAAAACAATGAAGAACTGATACTTAAAACAAAATAGGGTAGAATTTCATTATACAGTGAATAAGCTTTATTTGGTGAAAACAAAAAACTCTTATTCAAGTAATGAGTGGGTGGATAATTATGTCATTTAAAAAAAACTATTTCTAGGATTGAAGGGAGGGGCTTGACAACAACTGGAAAACCAAATGACAGTAGCATATCAGCCAAATAACCAATGAAAAGCATTGCTAAGCCTTACTCTCTCTAAACTAAGGGCGACATGTATGATCTAGCTGCATAGAGTTCAGTTTTAAATAGCTTTAAAGCAGTGTAGAATGTGGCAGAATGTATGAATCTGTTCTACTGCGGGTCATCGATTTAGCACTTTCTAGCTCCAAAACAACAACTCAGGCTCAGGTAAACCACTTTTAACTTAGTCTGCCTGTTCCAGCAGTATTGCGCCTAGTTTTGCCGTCCTCCAGTCATAAATGTGTAGAATCATATGGTTGTGGTACGACACACCTCCACAACGCCCCCACATCTTGGGCGCATCAGAAAGTGCCACTGGCGCCACTAAATGCGCCTACTTTTGAGTGAGTCTGCTCATACATCTAGAGAACAGGGCTGCAATAGTTTTTTGAGCTGAAAGGACACCAGAATACTGGTGCAACCCCATACATACATGTCGCCCTAAATGTTGAGTATACAGTGATAGCAGATGCCAGGTGCACTGCTGATACCTGCTATATCCAACAATGTTTTTTGGCACATTTTTCTTATATATTTATGAAACACTTTTCTTATATATTTAAGAGTAAACATGTTCAGAGCCACCATAGGAAGTTCCTCATCATTTTTTCAAACCACTGAAGTTCCTTAATAGAACGTGAACCTATATTTATTTTATAAACATATGATTTATTAACATATACAATCCAAAAATAATGGATAAATGTTAGAAGTACTTGCAACAAACATTGCAGAGTTCTGTGATTCTCAATAGATGGAAAGTCCATATTCTGTTGATAAAAAGACTCCACGAAGGTAGCTGGAGATAGCCGCAGAACAGACAGCAGTCCGCACATCAATGTGTGATGCTTCGAAGGGCAGAGCCTTCTTTCTCAAGCATGTGCGGACTACTGTCTGTTCTGCGGCTGTCTCCAGCTTCTTTATTTTCATCAACAGCGTATGGACTTTCCATCTATTGCGCATCCCTGGACTCTGCTATATTTGTTGCAAGTACTTTTAACATTTATCAATAATTGTTTAATTGTAAATGACAATTAATTTATAAAATACAAGTAGGTCCACATTCTATTAAGGAGACCAGCTATATCATCAGAAAGTGTGCAAACATTATGTTATTATTGGAGAACTCTGTAACACCACCTGTTGGCAGAGGAGAGAAATACATTCAAATGCAAATCAGGACATTGAAGGTATTAGTCAGAAAATAATTTCTGATTATAGGGTATAAATGGGAAAACTCTAGGTTTATGATTGGCATGTGTTTGGCCATGTTACGGATTTTACATTAGTGCACAAGAGCTTCAATTTATTACTCTTGTGTCTTATGGACTATCGTGGGAATATGTGGGTTAGACTCCATATACAGGTAATCAGTAAGCTACAGATTAAGGTGATTTAGTTTTGGGTATGGGGAGTCTGTTAGCTTGTTGCTTTTGCTGCAGTCTTATTGGATATCTAATGAAAAGATCTCAGCACTCTGTAGAAACTTGGAAGCTTCTCGGGCTGATATGTTGTTTTATTAAAGGAATTTACAACATATGCGGAGGTAGTTTTTTCTGGGACTAATAGAGCCACACGGACCCCAGCGTACGATCAGTCAAGCATAACCAGAGCGCAGAGGAAGGTCCTGTAGATTAATCTCTGAAAGGATGGACGTGAATATAAAACTGGGTTGCAGTTATAAATCCTGCTCTAGTTTGGATTTCTCCAACTAAGGGGGAAAATTTACTGCCCTACAGACAAGCTGAACAATAATTTTACTTTGCTTGCAAAAACCAAAATAAGTCTTGACTGCAGATGACATCTTCCACAGGAGCACAACATATTAAGATGTGTTGTCATCTTTCAGAGTCAAAAAGACGTGAACACATGTTTTTCACCTATAAAGCCAAGATTATAACTGAAATACTCTGTGCTGCTGCACATTGAATCTCGATAAGTTGTGTTTAAATTTAGGAATATATTCAGTTCAAGACATTCAAACCCATTTTTTTTTCTAGTTCTAACCATAACCCTAACCCAAAGGAGTTATGCTTTTTTTTACAGGCTCTAGGCGTTAACTTACTGTTCTGCTATGCTAGTCCAGCTGCGTACAGTCACTGAATACCAAAGATTAAAACTTATTTTTTTACTTAAATGTCAGTCATAAAAAATAATAACAAAGGTAAATAAAATTGGCTTGGAATATTATCCATATAAATAATATTTTAGTATGACAGAGTCATTTTATATTTAAACATTAATTGTAGTAACTCTCTTAGCCCTAATGTTGTTCTTATGTTTCTAATATTACATCCGGGATAAAAGTCTAGAGGGTCAATCTCCACCATCCACTGAGCCCCAAAAAAGGGGTGCAAAAGGAATAATAGAAGAAAGATGACTAGTGTCGAGGATGGAGAAAATGGGGGGGAGGGCCACATGTATGAAAACTGTCTAGGTCTAAAACTCAATTTGTTGTCAATAGCAACCAGTAAGAGCGCTCTGTTCACTTCATATAGTGCTCTGGAAAAATGAGAGGGCCACTCTGATTGGTTGCTATGGGTAAAAAAGTGAGTTTTAGACCTAGACAGTTTTCATACATGTGGCCCTAAAATTCTACACCGTTCAGTCTTAAATGGCATAGAAACCACCCCCAAAAGGATGTCTTCAACCTTTGGAAGCTTTCCCTAACTCATCCCTGAAAAAACTATGGAAAAATAGTGTACCAATGACAGCCAACAAATATTTGATGCCATAGTGAAGTCCAGCCATTATAGGTTAGCTGTAAAAAGTGCCCTCAAATAAGAGTTAGTCCTAAATCAGCTGTAAGAATGGGAGATTCCTATAGCCAGTTTATGGTTACTTCTATTTTGTGGCATATTTTATATTTCGCAGGAGCACTCTAACCTGGACATCCTTATGAAACTCTAAAAGGATTCAACTAGCAGGTGCTTTGTGTGCTTAGACCTAAGGCTGGGTTCAGATCAAGGTGAAATTGCATTTTTCCAGAAACTCTGCAATTCTGCTGTGATTTAGGAAAACCATGGCAAACATTGTGATCTGACCAGGACGATTGAAGCAAACCTAAGGCTGTGTCTACACGACAAGTATTTCAAGTCGGAATCTACACGGATTCTGACTTGAAATACTCATTTAAAACCATTCCCGCTGACCTCAATAGAACATCCAATGCGATTTTTAATGGCAGAATTCTCTTCGTGTGGGCATTTTCTTCAACGTACCAGCAGGTTGCAACAGACAAATCCGCCGCTGTCCATGGTCCTGAAATCTCATAAGATGAATTGCTGTTTAAATTCCCCTATGACACAAGTGTCAAACACAAGGCCCACAGTTTGAATCTGGCCTGCAACCTTATTTTATGTGGCCCACAATAGCACAGCAAGAGGCTCACCTAGTTTCATTTTACACAGTCTTAGGCAATGTTCACAAGGCTTATTGCCCACGTAATTGCGGGGACGGATTTCGCCCCGCAATTACGCCGGCAGCCGTGCAGGGGGGCGGGGCAGAGGGCTGGCAGCTCGCTGGCCCCATAGACATTCATTATTCATGGCGCGTACACGCCGTAAATAATGTGCATGTCACTTTCTCCCCGTCCAGCGTATTCGCCGAGCAGGGAGAAGAGACGGAATCCACAGTTCTCTATGAGAGCTGTGGATAATCGTAATGCCTGGGACTGATTTCAGCCGTATTGGAGCGCAAATACGGCGCTCAATACGGCTGAAATCAGTCCCAAAATAAGCCGTGTGAACGAGCCCTTATAGTAACATTCAGCCCTTTGAGGGCAACTATAATGCTGATATGGCCTTCAGAGAAAATGAGTCTGACAGCCCTGCCCTATTACATACTGTAAGTGTAGACATGTGATGACCATTAGGCAAAGTATCCACCAGAATAAAGGACTGCAGCCCATAAGAAAGTGATCATTCCCTTCAGAGGTGGTTAAAGGGGTCCACTGTAAAAATCCATTGCATGACTAGTTATCACATTGCACAGCTAACATATCACCACTAAAATCGACGTTGCTTGCAAAAATTTCTAAGATTTCTGAAACAGAGATCTATTATACATAGAGCCTGACCTTGGGCAACACAAAATGAAAAGACAGTGCCATTCACTGAATCATGTTTTATTCCTGCAGTGTCCATGAACAATTTTTACAAAGGGTCAAGACAAAAAACTGTGATAAAAAGGATATAACACAGATGTGAATTATGTTAACATAATGTTGAAACCATATACTATATAAAAAGACGCATGTGCATGTTTTTCTCAGTATCTGACATGAAATCAGAATAAGCCTTCCCTGTTTTAGGTCAATTAGGAACCAAAATGATTTATGTTCGCCAAATGCCAGAAGAATTAAAGAGATCATTTAAAGGCATTTTTATTACTTTATGCAAAGTAAAAAGTTTACATACACTAGGATTACTATGCCTTTAAACAATTTGGGATACTCCAAATGATGATGTCATGTCTTTGGAAGCATCTGATACGTTTACTGGCAACATCTGAGTTAATTAGAGATACACCTGTGTTTGTATTTTAATTACACACCAGAAACACACTGCTTCTGTGTGTAACATCATGGGAAAGTCTAAAGAAATCAGCCAAGATATCAGGAATAGAGTTGGGGACTTGCACAAGTCTAAATCATCCTTGGGTACAATTTTCAGATACCTGAAGGTGCCTCATTCATCTGTACAAACAATTATACACAAGTACTACTGCTCAGTAAGGAGACAGGTTCTGTGTCTCAGAGATAAACTTACTTTGGTCCGACATGTGCATATCATCCCAAGAACAAAAGCAAAAGACCTTGTGAAGATGCTGGCGGAAGCTAGTAAGATTGTATCATTATCCACAACAAGCACTGTATCAACATAGATCAAAAGGCCATTCTGCCAGGAAGAAGCCATTACTCCAAAAGAAATATATAAAAGCCTGATTAATGTTTGCAAATGCACACAGGTACAAAGACCTACATTTTTGGAGACATGTCCTGTGGTCTGACAAAACTAAAATTTTACTGTTTGGCCATAATGATTATCATTACATTTGGAGGAAAAAGGGAGAAGCTTGGAAGCCTAAGAACACCATCCCAACTGTGAAACATGGGGGTGGCAGCATCATGTTGTGGGGTTGTTTTGCTGCAGGAGGGACTGGGGCACCTCACAAAATAGATGGAATCATGAGGAAAGAAGATTATGTGGCAATATTGAAGCAGCATCTCAAGACATCAGCCAGGAAGTTAAACGTGGGCGGAAATGAGTCTTCCAAATATACAATGTACTGAAGCATACTGTCAAACTGGTTACAAAGTGGTTTAAAGGGGTTGTCTCAATACAAGGCTTGCTTTTTATGTTAAAGATCTTGAAAAAACAAGTCACTTTGCAATATGTGTCCATTAACAGTGTCCTACCTATTCTGAGATATCCCCTCTTGTATGGGCCGCATCGCTCCTCAGGTCGCTATAGCTACAACCGTTTGACTCTCTTAGGTCCCACATGGTTCTATACAAGACCGGGGCTTTACTCCCGCTAGTGGAAGCCAGTAAACACGTCCCTAAATTCAGAGTGAAACCAAGAAAACAGGACTGAAGTAAGATGAATCAATGTAGTGAGACAACCCCTTTAAGGATAACCAAACCAATGTTTTGGAGTGGCTTTATAAAGCTCTGATCTCAATCCTATTGAAAATTATGGGAAAGGGAAAAGGGGCAGGTGTGACCCGGGTGAGGAAATCCCTGTTGACCCAAGTTTATACGTTTAAGGGCAATTTTCTCTAAATAAAATAATTAAAATTTATTAAAAATAATTTACCAAAAACGGGGAATGTTTTTTTCTGATTCATGTCATAGCGAGAAAAACCGATATTTTTCTTTTTAATGTGTTGTAAACTTTCCCGGTTTTAATGTAAATTTTCCCTAATTCAATCACGGGTTATACAATGTCCTAAAAGAAAAAAAAAAAAAAGACTTTCTTTGGACAACAGCCTTGAAATGGTTTACACTGTAGCTTTGCTGTCCTCCTGTCATCATAATTGCTATTATTTATTATTGTCATCTGTTCATTTTAAAATCTAAGTTCAGCTGTTTTCATATAACCAGAGTTCAGCAGATTTGAAGGACATCATTTGACTGAGAAATAGAGCTAATCTCTTTAGTCACTTGACTACCTGAACGGGTCAAATAAACAGCAACTGCAAGTAGCAGAGAGAGATTGGCGATCTGAAGTAGGACAAAATAATACTCAAAATACGTTATTTAATTAGCAAAGTTACTTAGCAGTTTCGAGGGAATTTGTCAGAAAACACTACCAGCAATGTGCACAAGCCACCACCTGAATGAGATACTGTGGTTGCCTGGCAATGGCGCCGTGACAGTTTGTGACACACATTCACTCGATTACTGTGCATGTAATGACAATGGTGACACACTGATTAAACTGCTCTTTTTACTGAACCTACTAATTGCCAACTACAACGCTTCCTGCAACCACTTTACAGTCTCTTTTCCTTGGGCCTGTGGTCTGAGTACAGCACCTCTTTTGGGCACCCTCAGGCAAATTTGTCTCTCTCTCCATCTATATGTAGTCTTCCCATGCACCACACTTTCTTTGGCCACAATATGCTGCGCCCTCTCCACCTCTGCTATGTCTGGAACCACTAATTCTATAACACCAACTCCGACATTCACGTCTACTCTCTCTCATTTCCAACTGCATCTGAATGTCTTCCCTTTCTTTAGTCCAATCTAAAAGTGTGTTCCAGTACTCACATATTCAAAAATTTAAATTCTAGAGCTTTATTTCATGTGCATTAGAGTTGAGTATAAAATTGAAAGTCTCACATTTCTATGGCATTTTAAGCCAAAACATTTCTTCGTCACAACATGTCTTCCCTTTTTTTTCCCAGACTTCTGTCCTTCCTCATTGTTCCTTCCTCACGTTGGCACCAACCACTGGCCAGAGGATAAAATGTAGGTCCTAACTAGATGCAGAATGTAGTCACTTATAATAGTTCAGGTGGACTAATTTTAAAGGGTAACTTTAAATTCCTGGGCCCCTGCACCAGACCCTCCACACTTACCATAAGCCATCTATACTAGTAGTATCATTTTAGGTGGCAGAGGTGTAGTTGCCCCCTCCCCCTCCCAGACACTAGGGCTCAAGTGCAACTACCACTTCTGTACAGGTCCCTGGGGTAATTGTAAATTTTTTTGTGTTTCTTTTCATTTTTTTTATGCATTTGGGGGGTGTTTTGAAAGAAAAAGGACCAACAAAAAAATGTAAACAGATATTATCCACAAATGTACTCCGTTTTCTCGCATAAAAAAGTCACACATATTTTGTAGAAGGCTCATTTGCACAAAAAAAAGCAACTTTTTGCCATGTTTACACAGCTTTTGATAAGAGTGGATGGGCTTAGTGGGAGTGGGAATAGACTTCTGCACCTGACAGATTTACTATAAATTACATAAAAATGTTGACATAGATTGCATTGAAAACAAGATTTCAGTTTCTGGCAAACAGGAAGCCCTAGCAGATGTTCTAAAGTTGCCATGAAACCTGCGCCTCTTGTTTTATCCTACTCCAAAGTATTATAGCTAAAAAACTGGAGATGTCAGTCTTTCATAAGTTTCCACCGTAGTCTTTCATTTTTTTTTTTACATTTTTATTAAATTTTGCCCGGAATGGGGGGAACCTTACAACCCCCTAAATATAAAACCATTACTGAAATGGGGATAATTTAAAAGGCTAACTAGGCTCTACCCCGACTCAACTCTCATATTCTGGATGTTCTGACCTTTCCAGACGTATTACCATTCAGTACGGCCCACGTAATTTCCATCCTAGAGCTGTAAAATTGACAGATCTCATTTGAAAATTGGCTAATGACATTGATGCTCTAATGTGAAATGGAAAAGAAGTTATGACAGGAAGAGGTTGGGTTGCTTGGTGACATATACTATTGAGTATGTGAATTTTTTTAAGCCCAACGTTTTTAGACAAAATTGGTTTAGTCATGTTACTTACAGTAAAACCCAAACCCGGCAATCCCCATTATCCCCTTTGGTAAAGAAATAACAATTTGGTTTCTATTGGACCCTTGAAATAATAGATACAGAACGCAGGCGCGCGGCGCGCAGTCACCGCGGCCGCCCCCCCTGTTTCGCCTTGGGGGCCGGGGAAGGGTTTTCCCGCGGCTGTCCCCAGACCGAGGGGGGGCCCTTCTCCCTTGCCCGGGGGGACCCTGTACTTACCTTTCCCCCCCCTTTCCCGTCTCCTTCTTGACGCCCCCCCGTTTTTTATAATTCCCCCCGCTTTTTTAAAGGGGCCGCCCTTGGGGGGGGGCGACGGTGGTTTCCCGGGTTTTTTTTTTTTTTTTTTTTTTTGGGCCAAAGGGACCTTTTAATTGGTTAAAATTTACGGCCGCTGGTTTCCCATATAATGGGGGGAAAGCCCCCTTTCAAATCGCTGGCCCCCCAAAAATTTTTGGTGGGGGTTTTGGAGCGGGTTTTGGGTTTTGTTTTGAGGGTTTACCTTTATTTTCCTGGGGAAACCCGTCCCCTCGCTTTTTCGTTCCTGGAAACCCTTTCCTGTTTTTCCCCTGCCCCGACCCGGGTTCCCGTCTCTAACTTTAAACAAAACCCCTCCGCCCCCTGACCTTTTTGCCCCGTCCCCGAAATACGCCCCCGGGGTTAAAGATTTTTTCTCCAGTGTACCCCCGGGTGCCCTTTGGGAAAAGGGAAGTCAAAAGTCAGGGGGTAACGAACCCTTGGGAGCCCTCAAAGCCCCCCCAAACAAGGGCCATCCCGCTTTGCCCCGGGCCCTTTTGGGGGAAAACCCCGGGGGGTACCCCCTTTAACCCCCGGGTTCCCCGGCGTGGCTTAGTATCATCGCTTAAAGTTTTTCCCCCGCGGAAAACCACTCCTCCGGGGAACAAAAAACGTTGGGATTATCAAACGTGGGTTGTCCCAATAAAATCTGTTCAGTTTTCCCCCAAACAGTTCCCCCCAAAATTGTCCCCGTATTTTGGGTTTTTAGGGGGGAGCTGAACCCTTCTCCTATTTAGAATCATAGGGTAAATGTTTTCATGTATTTTCTGTCCTCTGGAAAGCACCTGCCCTCAGGTTTTTTTAAAAGCCTTTAAAAAATGCATAATTTAAAAACATAAAACATCTGAGGGGAAAATTTTTGGAAAATCTGAGGAAAATCTAACCCCTAAACCCCTTTTAAATTTTTTAAATTAAAGGGGTTTGGGGAAGAGTGGAAGGGAAATTGGGCAAAACCCTAAAACCTGGGAAACCCCGGGAGTTCCACACCCTGTTCCCTTTTAAAATTTTTAAGGGGCCCTTTAAAATAAAGGGGTTTTGAAACAATTTTTAAACCAAATTTTTTTTTGGGCAACCTGGACAATTTTGGGTGAACTTTTGGAAACAAATTTTACTTGGAAACCCGAATCTTTTAAAATGTAACACTAAATTGGAGTAAGGCCCCTGACCAAAATGGCCCCATAATCATGCTTTTTCCCAAAAAAGCCTTCTAATTTTTTTAGAGATTTTTAGGAGCAGAATCCCCTTTTCACCAAAAAAACAAAAACCAAAATGTTAACCCTTTCTTTTGAAAAAAAGCTTATGGGGGGGAAAATTTTGTTTTTAAAAAATTTAAAGTTTTTTTCAGATGGGACATGGATTTTTTTGTCACCCGGGCATTAAGTTCCTAAATAGGCCCGTAGGTTTTTTAAAAAATTAGTGTGATGCCCTCTATTAATAAATCCCCCCTGTTTTTGAAATACTGTGATTCCCCCCTGGTTTTACCAAAAAGGGGATTAATATTAAAGGAAAGGAACCCAAAGCCCCAAATTTTTAAAAACAATTTTTTTGGGCCCCGGGCATAGCAGTGGCAGTGGGCTTTGCCCAAAAACTTTTTACCTCATACCGGCCATGCCTCTAAAACCTTACCCCAAAATGGACACCCCAAAAAGGACATGCCCCCCTATTCCCCCCCCATTAAACCCCTTGCAACATTTTTGCCTATGTCCAGACACACCTCTGGGTTTCTTTAAAAGGGAAACCTTTCAGCCAAAAACCCCAAAATTTAATGGCAGGGCCCCCCCATGTTTTTTTTAAATTTTTTTCCCTGTTCTTAGACCACCAACCAAAAACCTTTTTAAAAAAAGCAGCACTAACTCCCGGTTTCCCCGGACTGTTTTTCTGGATTAAACCCGGAATTTCTTTTAAAAAACCCCTATACTTGTGGGGCCTTTTAAATGTGCCCAATTTTTTGGGAAAAAAGAGGGCCCTGGGGGGGATAAAAAATCATGAGATAAAGGTTTTTGCCGGTTAAAATACCTTTTAATATAACAAATGACCCTACCTTATCTGACGTTTTGAACGAGCATCCATTTGATTAAGCACAGTGCCATAGTCATTTTTCTATTTAAATTTCTATCCCTTGTACATCAATTCCTTACCTTTTTTAAGATCTCTGCTCACTGTTCAGGTCATTTACATAGACAGGGACATTTGGCTCTTAACGAAAGAGAAAGCTTGTATGCAGAAACAAGCTCTACAGCTGTGTCAGTTGTAAGCGATTAGCAAAAGGTTTTCAGGTCTGGATATTACCACAAATGTTTTCATTCACTGACAGCAAGATATTTTAAAAGAGAGCTGATAAATTATAACAGAATAATATAGAAGACCTTAACCTACCGGAACTGTATTATAGATGTATCTATTTCTTATGGTTTATGAAGCACCAACATATTTTGTAGCGTTGTGCAGAGATTGTCTCAATTCAGGCTGGTCCCTGTCTCCGTTGGGCCTCACGATCTAATTTCTTTCATACATGTCACAATCCGGCAGTGTCAGAAGGCACTGACCCATCGATTGTTGGTTTATGGCAGATGCTCTGGGCCCCTGCGAGCCTAGATGGTGCAACTCGCAGTTGTAGCCAAAGTACAGGACGTAATATCCGGTGCTGGTACAGACAAGAGGACACTGCAGGTGTAGCCATAGACGGGTAGCACAGTCCCAGGACAGTGGGTTTGGTACAGCGACAGGTAGACAGCAGTAGTAAGCAGACTGGTGCAGTGGCAGGTGTTCAGCAGGTAATGGATTAATGGGTACTGGTAACATACTGGTAACACACAGGAGATCAGCATGATACAGCAGCCAGGGGTCAAGCTCTATGTAGGACAACAACAAACTGACCAGAAGCAAGGGCAAGAAGTTCCTCATATGCAAACAGAGGTCACAGGTTAATTGCAGGAAATTGGGACACTACCCCTTTAAATGCTCGTGCACTGCTGCATGCGCACCCTAAGGGGTGCGCACACATGACGCAGCAGCCAGAGCAGACGGAGACGAGCTGGAGCAGGAGTGTGGGCTGGTCAGTAATACTGAGCAGCGGAGAACGCCGCCGGAAAAGAAACAGGAGCCGGAATATGTGAGTATCGTGCAGTGGCGCAGCAGAGGCCGTGATAGAGGCCGTGGCGTGCACCGTGACAAGACACCCATGTGGACCAATTTCATTAAAAGAAAATTAACCTACCAAAATGTTTATGGAGTGTGGGAAGAAACTGGAGAACACAGAATAAAGAATAAGGGAACAACATACAAACTTCATGTTGATATTGTACTTGGATGAATTTGGAAACCAGGACCACAGCCCTGCAAAGCAACAGTGCTACCCATTGAGCCTCCATCCAGCCCTGGTCTTTACTCCTTACCCAAAGTCCATAAACATGCATAGTATCACCTTTTTCCTGTCTTTTTCATTTTTGACTGGGAAATATTAGAAGGGACAGGACCTCACAGCTGGGTAAGGCTTATGTTTCTAGTGTCCAACAACAAGAGCAGTGGGGGAGAGCTCCTGCTGTCTCCAACTGCTTTACAGCCAAACAGATCAGATGTAAAGTTTGTGACAAGAAAGGGGAAGCGACTCTCCTAGAAAAATATTGTATAGTAAAATTTGTTGTAATATTTCTTAAAGTTTTAATGAATGTGAGACAAAATATGATCAAATGAGAAGAGTATTTTTATGTATATTTGTACATGAAACATTAGAAAATAATGGAGTATCTGGAGAGACATCCGACATGAAGGTTTATATCAATAACTTCAGAAACAGTTTAAAGGTGCGTGATTTCAATCCAACCCTACCATGCATTAGTTTTTATGTTATTATTGTCCTTACGGCTAGCAATGTTTGCCTTGATACTCTGACAATTGTTTGGCATATTGCTGTAGATGGTAAAATAGTTTGGGTGTCTGTGGGATACAATAAGTTGCCTGTCAGCAGCCCAGTATGACTTCCAATGTAACCTTGTTCACTTCACAATCAGATCCAGAATGTATTCACTGCAGGGTTGATATGTAAAAAAATTATGTTCTGCGTGTGCTGAACTTCAAACCGCTCTTCCTGGCTTCACAAGTTGCTTTCTTCTGCCTTACAGCAGCGAGCTGCAGCCTTTCATTGTATTTAGAGCCTTTTACTCCCTGTTCTGTCACGTTCAACCATGGAACAGGATTAAACCCAAATTTTTAACATCAGCGATGAAATATTCCGGGCCCCGCAGCACCACTCATCACTGAACTTTTCTTTTTTGTCTTTTTGAGATGCAAAGCTCTACTCTTCTGCCAAAGTTAAGTATGAATATCTATGATACTGAGCTATGACAGGGGCACAGCTTTTTTCTGTATATACAACGTAGATTTTTGTCTTTTTTATGTTTTAGATGTATTCACATTATTTAAATACCTTGGCGGTTCAACAATGTTGTACTATATCCTGTAGGTCATAAGCTTGAGTCCAACTGAGGTCATTATCTGCATGGAGTTGGTAGGGCCTACATATATATTTTTATGAATTTCCCCCAAAAATGTATTAAAAGGTAGGGGCACAATTCGAATTTATAGGGCTCCATAGCAAAATGCGATGGGTATCAACACCTAGTGACAGGAAATTAAAACAGTAGTATTGGTAGCTATAATTAATAATAATTACGTCATATATCTGGAAACCCGCATAGTAATGCTACATAGCAGAAAGACAACTTGTTATTCCTTATAGCTATTCTTTAACAGCTGCAGTGGTTTTGCACCTGAGTGGGCCCCTTGGTCCCTATACCAGCTGCTGTTTCATAGTTTCATAGTTTCATAGTTTGTAAGGCTAAAAAAAGACAAGTCGTCCATCTAGTTCAGCCTGTTGTGCTAAGGTGTTGATCCAGAGGAAGGCAAAAACCCCCAATGAGGTAGAAGCCAATTGTGGCTGCTACAACTATAATTAAGCCCATGGTGATAGGGCTTTCTCTAAAATTAGCCACAGTATCTCTTTCAGAAGGAACATATATGTTATTCCAATATGTTACAAGACTTTGGCACATGTTGATACTACCATATGAAAGCCATTAGAGATAAAGAAAAAGCTTCAACATGCACTTTCATCTTTTTGTTTTGGTCTTCCATATCTTTAAAGGGGTTTTCTCACTACAAAGATTAGTTTTCTCTAGTAGTTGATTAGGTAGTAACATGTAATTTTAGCCGCATATGTTTAATCTCTGCTAAATGGAGACTCCTCAATCTCCTCCAGAAAACACAACACACAGGTAGCAAGTGATATTTAGAAACATTGTATGCAAAATTTATTTAAAAAGTCTCCAACATTTTTGGAACTTCAAGTAGTAACACTTTTATACTTGCAATTCTGTGCTAACAGTGTCTCCTGCATGGAGTAGCCACGCTATGCTTATAGCAAAAGTATTCTAAAAAGAAAGATTAGTTTTAAACATAAAGGGACAGTTGATTGAAAACTTTTTTCGAAATATATCGGTCAATAAATTTTACGTTAGTCATGATGTAAGAGAGATTTAATGAGCTTGTAGCTTTACAGGGCAAAGTGAAACAGCCAGTGTGGCCCACCAGTGGAGTTAATTATTGGGGTCTAAGGCTATGTCTACACTGCACAGAAAAACGTCCGTTTTTTCAGCGTTTTTCGTTTTCTAAAAACGCTGGAAAAACTACTGTAATCATCTCCCATAGACTTCTATTGTAAAACCCTCATGCTTTCTACACTGAATTCCTTTTTCTGCTCGTTTTTTTTTAGTGGTCGTATTTTGCAACATACTCTAAAAAACGCCAGAGCCGGGCAGAAAATTTACTACAGGAATCTATGTAAAGCACTGGACGTCTTTTGGCGCGTTTTTTGGCGCGTTTTCTGCTGCGATTTTTCAATGAAAACCCTCCCAGAGACCCATGTTACACCTATAATGGGTGTAACAAAGGTTATATCTTATCAAATCTGCATACAAGTGACTGATGTGTCCTTTTTTGTACCTTTTGTAATAAAATGATCATGCTTTTGTCGCTAACGATTTTTGCGCAATTCATATTTTTTTCGCTAAAAATACGTTTTTTTACGGATTTTGGCGCCAGAATCCGTTTTTTTTTATGAATTTTGGTGTTAAAATCCTTTTCTTAACATATTTTGGCACTAATAAAGTTATCTCGCTACTGACGCCAGAAATACGTTTTTTTACGGATTTTGGCGCAAGAATCCGTTTTTTTACGTTTTTTGGCACTAAAATAATTTTTTTTACAGATTTTGCCGCTAATAACGTTATCTCACCTCTGACACCAAAAATAAGTTTTTTTTAATGGATTTTGGCGCAAGAATCAGTTTTTTACGTTTTTTGGCACTAAAATAATTTTTTTTACAGATTTTGCCGTTAATAAAGTGATCTAGCTTCTGACACTAAAAATATTTTTTTTTACGGAATTTGGTGCAATAATGCGTTTTTTGGGATTTTGCCGCTAAAATCCTTTTCTTTACAGATTTTGATGCTTATACAGTTATCTTGCTGTATGGAAAGATAATGTGGGTTTTTGTGGATTTTAGTGCAAGAATCTGGTGCAAAATTTAATAAAGTAGTAGCACAAAGGACAATGTGCTCACTATGGCTACAGTGATCTAAAGGAAGTGACTACTTAACATGTTAACTCCGCCTATAGGGTGTAGTTTATATCCAATGACTTAATTTGTGCATACATTAAAAAGCAGAGCAAAGACGCTCCAAAAAAACACTTCAAAAAACGCTCCAAAAAACGAAAAACGCGCCAAAAAATGGACGTTTTTTCAGCTGCTTTTGACAGGCAGTGGACAGAAAACTCAGTTTCATTAACGTTTTTAGTAATTCGTTTTCATGTTGTTTTTTGTCCACTGCAGTGTAGACATAGCCTAATAGTGAAGTTGAATCTTTGGGGCCACTTCACAGCTACTGTACATGACTGCACATACTGCATATGATTCTTACGCTCTGCCTCTTGGTTTCTGCCTCTCTTTCTCTGCCTTTCTCCCTGAAAAGTAGTCCCAGCCTGCCCTGCTCAGGTGCCCACCAGAGGTTTCTCTTGCCCTCCTGTCGGTCATTCCAAGCCTGAAATAGTTTTTAAACTGTAAATTCTGCTGCTTGGCTGAAGAGAAGGTAGATCACATATGTATAGCACAGAAATAGTACAAATTAGTATAGAAATCATCATAGGGAGATAATTGAAGACTTATAAAACCCATTAGAGAATTTTTTTTAGTTTGCCAGATAACCTTTTTAAAGGGAATCTGTCACACTGATCTGCTGATAGCATGTTATAGAGCAGGAGGAGCTGAGCAGATGGATATATACTGTAGTTCTGAGAGGAAAGATTCAGTGGAACCTGTCATTTATTCAGTTCAATTTCTGCTTATTTTTGGTTAAGGAGTCCAGTGGGTGGTCTAATCAGTGAGTGAAAGGCATGTCTGTATGTACAATCATACAAGGAAGGCTCTCAGTCACTAATAAGCAGAAATGTAAGTGAATAAAGTTCTACTGAATGTTTTCCTACTAATCTTTATATCAATCGTCTCAGCTACTCCTGCTCTATAATATCTTGCTGGCAGACTAGATAGCATGTTCAGTGTGACAGTTTCTCTTTAAGCTTGGTCTCCTAATTTTTCCACAACAAGATAAAATGGCAGTGGCATATGGGCTTCAAGGAGACAGTTCTTCTTGATTTATCAAAGACTCTCTTGTTTTTTACGATTTAGTAAATTTTCAGGTTTTTATGATGTCCACAAAAGTCAGCTGTTGAAGCTAGATTTATCTTCACTATATTATTAGTCACCTGAAGCTTCTGACTTGCATTTCTGTTATATGCTTAAAATATGCAAATAAATGTTAATACCACTCTAAATGTATAAATAATCTATGACCTCAACATATATTACATAACTATGCAAATACTAAACCATAGCTGTAAATCAAATCTTTAAGACATAAATAATATACAAGTGTTGACATTGTCCTTCACATTTCCTTCTTTATGAATTTTTATCTGGCTCCTTGGGTGCTATGGGGTGGAATCGATTTATTTATTTATGTATTTTTATATCACTTAAAAAAAGTAAACCTCAATCACTTCCTTAAACTCAGTCCACGTTTTACCCCTTTACCTAAGTCTGTAGCTTTATTGACCTTAGAGCTAGTTTAACTAATTAGATTCTGCTTTCATCAACTTTGCAACTCCACCATGGTCATATGGTACTAAGCCTACAAATTATGTTCTCCTGCCTGCATCTTTCAAATGTCTTAACTTCCTATAACAGTAACCTTTCCCCTTACAGACCTAACAGGCAATAATTCAAATAAGAGTTTAGGACAGAACAGGAAAGGAAGACCATGATGGAAATGGGTCAAGGAGGCTCCACCCATAGGGAGAACAGGGTAGGGAGGCTCCAGCCATATATAAAATAGGACAGGGAGACTTCACCATAAAGAAAACAGGGCGTGGAGGTTGCAACATAAAGTGAACAGGGCATGGAGGCTGCCCCGTAAAGGTAACTGAACAGGGAGGCTGCACCATAAAGAGAATATGGCAGGGAGGCTCCAGACATATAGAGAACAGGGCACGGAGGCTGCACCATACACAAAACAGGGCAGGGAGGCTGCAACATAAAGAGAACAGGGCAGGGAGGCTGCACCATAAAGAGAACAGGGCAGGGAGGCTGCACCATAAAGAGAACAGGGCAGGGAGGCTCAACCTCTTTTTATTACAATATTATTTGTAAATAATATAACCATACAAGGTTCACATAAAAGTGCCCTACAGTCAACACATAAATGCAAGCAAACACCTGCTTGCCCACTATGTACCTACATGCTCATGTACATACACTCACTTGCATGCATACACACTCATTACATGTATGCAAGCACAAGAGGTGACCTGAGGAGTTGTTGACTTCAGCATAAAACACATAGTCGGTGTAATTGTTACAATGAACTTATGACTTTATATTTACCTACTGCTTTCCATATGACGTCTTCCTGTACTGAGCACTTGCTGCTATTTGAATGTGCCTGTATATGCAAACACCTACACCTACACATATGTGTACCTTCATACACACATATACATACTCAGTCCATACAAGCTTACAAATATACACATACTCAATACAGTCATACAAGCACACATTCTAGGGGTTACCTAAAAGGGAGTTAATACAGCTCCTGTCACCAGGTGAATGTCCTTAGGTCCTTTCTGAGGCAGTACTGCAGGTTGCTTTTGGCTCCAGTAATTTTTTTGCAGTAACTTGTTCAGTCTTTGACCTATTTTGTGATGGTTGATTTATACAAGCACCATTCAGCTGTAAAAGTGTATTTACTTTATGTAAGAAAAGCAGCAGAAACAGTTGCTATGCTACAGACAGCCTACATGGAAGTGGCTGTGAGTAAAATACAAGGTAAAGTACAAAAAGTTTAAAACAAGGTGAAACGTCAATTTGTGGTCAACCTTGTTCTAAACATCCTTCAGCAACCTAAACTGTTGAAAATATCATGAAAATTTGTCGAGCCATTCACCGTCAGGCTATTGATAAACTTTTGGAGTTGACTGGGATTTCATGGAGTTCCTGTCAGCAAACTCAAATGGGGGGAAATTGGCATGAAACAAGTTGAAGAAAAATGTGTGCCTTGTCTGCTCACCTCTGACTAGAGGAACAGTCGCCTGTGCTGTGCTTTGTAGGAATAATTAGAAGCCGACCATGATTTGTTTTCAAAAGTCAAAACTGACTTTGTGCTATAATAACAATCCAGAAACAAAAAGCAATTGAGCCAGTAGAGAATCCCTCTTCTCCACGCTGCAAAAAACATGAAAAGTAAAGTCAAATGTCAAAACTATGCTCATTATTTTCTTTGATATCAAAGGGATTGTACTAGAATTTATAACCAAGGGTCAAACAGTCAGCCAACATTTTTACTTGGAAGTTTTGAAAAGGTTGTGTGACATTTTATGGCAAACAGGTGACTTGTTCTTCTATCATAACAATGTGCCTGTCCATACAGAGCAGAGTGTTAAGCAATTTTTGGTGAAAAATGTCATGACACCACTGTCTCACCCTCAGAAATTCACCCAATTATGCTCCATGCAACTTTTGTTTATTTCCCTGGGACAAGAGACCTCAAAGAAAAACATTTTGCTGATTTTGAAGAAGTGAAACAAAAAATGCAAAAGTACCCCAAACATCAGTAAGGAGTTTACGGAATGTTTTGAGGTGACGTTTGGACAAATGTATTACTTCAAAAAGATAATACTTTGAAGATGACTGAAGTTTCAAAAAGTAAAAATTAGTAGATTATTTTAGAAATTAATTCCTGTTTTGTTTGGGCACTCCCTTGTATATGTAAACTTACTACATACTGCATATATACACGCAGTGCCATAAGTAGAGTCCAATAGACCATAAGGTAAATATAGGCCTAGTGTACCCTACTTCAGGTCACAGACTAAAACTCAAAATGAGTTCAGACCCCAGACAAGATGTCCACTTTAATTAAACTCTCAGATCCAGACATACACTCAGATGTACTGTTATTTCCAGTTTGTTGGTATGCATTGCAGGGCATGTCAGGATGGCAGTGGGGGTATCAGAGACAGTCTTAGCTATGTTAACCCTTTACCAACATTCAACGTAAACTTATGTCATAATGTCAGTAAGAGAGTAAGGAGCAGATTAAATTGTTTAGTCTGTTCCATACCTGGTGGGTGCCCGCTGATTATTACACCTGACACCCACTGCTAACAGCAGGGATTGGAACTGGCTCTGATCCCTGCTGTTTAACCATTTAGATAATGTAGCGTCTAAATCAATAAGATACAGTGCTGCACACTGTTCCTCCCTCTGATCACCCCCTCATGTTGAAATTGCGGGGAGCTGGTTACCATGGCAGCTGGGGGCCTAATTAAGGCTTCCATAGCTGCAATATATGCACTTCTATTGCTTTCTGCCAAAGCCAGGAAGTATTTTAACTGACATCTTGGTACACCCTTCTGCATTCTTTGCATAGTGCAGAAAGGTGTACAAGTGATCACTACCACTAGTGGTCAAATAACCTAGGGGGAGTGCTTGCAAAAGTAATATATATATAATATATATATATATATTATATTTATATATATATATAATTATATATATATATATATATATATATAGATATTTTTGAGATATATATATATATATATATATATATATATATATATATATATTATATATATATATATAATATTATATATGTTTCTTGTCCTGTACGCTGAGCACCGTAAACTAAATTCTGAATGCCAAGTTTGTGATTTTTGGGGGTAATTTCAAGTCCCGAAAAATTTGGAATAAAATATGATCAAAAAGTTGCATGTATCCCAAAATGTTACCAATGAGAACTACACTTCAGCCCACAAAATAATGCACCCTCAGTCAGTTCCATAGGTATAAAAACAAAAAAGGTACTGGTCACAGAAAATGTTGTTGAAGCGCAGAGTTAAGAGATACAGAATGATTTTAAGTTTTTAAAAGTACTAAAACATAACAAATACCCTACATGCTTGAAATCATCTGAATCATATCGACCTGCAGAATACAGATAACATGTCATTTACACTAAAGAGTGAACACCATAGAAACAAATCCCCCACAAACATATGGCAAGTACGTTTTTTACAGATTTCATCCCACTTCATGTGCCATGTGCTGGCACTGTATAGGGACTGAGCACTTTTCTTGTACAGACCGTGAATTGGACACATCTTATTATCCAGAGACTCTACTTACAAAAAGATTGTCCAAAGCAGACACACTGATTATTCAATGGATTTTTAAGAATAGCTTTTTGATCTACATTTGCTTTCAGAATCTACACACTGTCTAGCTTTTCCATGAACATGTTAAGCATCATTATGAGTGCTATGAAGTGTTGGATTCATGTACCCAAGTCCCTTGTACCTTCTAAGTGGCACCTGGTTGGGACTTTACACTAGCCATAGATATGCAGGTCATGCATATAATAGCAGCGGGGTGCTTAACTCATTTACCGGCTTCTCCATGATTTCACCATATGTGGGGCTAATATTGGTTTGATCAGTAATCCATACTGCCATAGAGAATAGACCTAAATGATTGAGTATATCTGGTACAAAAGGTGAGGATCCTTCTAGAAGCCACAGACCACATACTTTCCATCTGTTCGCTCCATCTGAAAATCCTTTAATCAAGGCTTCCAGACTTGAAAAGGCTTTTTATCTTCCAAAAGGCTAAACTATAGGGATCCCTGCTTGTCTGTGAGAACTTGTACAGCGTATTTGTAAAAAATGCTGATTCTACTGGACCAAGCTACCAAATATATTTAGATATGTATAGACCATTATACAAAAAGTTGAAAGCAATTATCATTTTTTGTTAAGTCAGTTCCCTATGGAAGAAAGTTATAAAGTTCATTTTTATGGTTACAGTGAATATAAAAATGGCTATGTTGGTTAGAGATTTGTTTTTCTACTTCCCTTATGACAAAACTTTGTGGTGTCAGCCTCATCTTTGAGAACTTTGTTGAACCATTATTCCAGGCTCCAAAGTGGTCATGGTGTCAGACATGAGTGCTTAGGGCCCACCAGTGGAGTTGATTCTGGGAGTCCACCTTGCATCTACTGTACATGACTTCATATATTGTACGTCTCTTGCTTTCTGGCTCTCTTCTTCTGCCCTTTTGCTACTGATGCTTGCTGCCTTGTTGCAAACCAGTTTGATGATGGTACAGCTTGTAAACAAGACGGGACACTGTGGCTTCTGAGTTTCCCTCACCTAACTCTGGTTGAGTAGATGTAGCAGTGCAGTGAACAGTGCACATATATAACGATAGATGTCCCACCTAAACAATTAGTTTTATATAAATACAAATATTTAAATGGCTCTTAAAATATGTTCTAGATATTATTCCTCTAAATGGTCACATAGTCATGACTACTATATTCGATAGTGACCGAAATAATTCCACTATACTGTTCTTAAATAAATCCCATTACACTTGAACCAATTTTACAATACAGTGACTGTATAGTGGTAGCTTTCAATACTTACAGTACAGTTATATCCAGAAACTCACAGGTGACATCTTCTCTGATGAGAGTTTGTCACTTTTTCTTTTCTTCTCCCTCCGGCCCAAACCAACTCACAACTTATTCTAGCAATCACTGGTCAGTGCAGAATGTGCTACAGAACTATCTTAGGCTCCTCACTTTTCTTGCACCAATCTATTCCTCATGTCTATACAGACTTCCCATCCATCATGACCCCTTTAGGGCCCCACACAGAAACAGTACTCTTGAGCTTTACTGGAACATCTCACTGAAAATAAATGTATAACGCCATTCCAGCATGAGTTTATGAAGAATCGGTCCTGTCAGACTAATCTCATCAGCTTCTATGAGGATGTAAGATCTAAACTAGGTTGGGTTGAGGCATTGGATGTTAAATATCTGGATTTTTCTAAAGCATTTGATACTTTGCCACATAAAAGGTTGGTAAGTAAAATGAGAATGCTTGGACTGGGGGGAAATGTTTACAAGTGGATAAGTAACTGACTCAATGATAGAAAACAAAGGGTGGTTTAACGGTACATACTTAGACTGGATCCCTGTTATTAGTGGGGTACCATAGGGTTCAGTATTGGGCCCTATCCTCTTTAATATATTCATTAATGAACTTATAAATGGATTGTACAGTAGAATATCAATATTTGCAGAAACAGTGTAAAGTAATCAACACAATAGAGGATAATGTGTTATTACAAAGGGATTTGGATAAGTTGGTGGCCTTCGCAGAGAAGTGGCATATGAGGTTTAACACAGATAAATGCAAGGTTATGCACATGGGGAGGAAAAATCCATTCCTTGATCACTGTGTAAAAGTTATATGGAAAAGGACTGCAGCAGCCAGTGTCAGACAGCAGCTACCAAGGCAAAGAGAACCATTGTGTGTATTGTGTGGCTGAGATGTACAAGATGAGAACATTGTTCTTCCATTAAGTAAATCATTGGTCAGACCACACATGGAATATTGTGTATGGTTTTGGGTACTAGTGCACAAAAAAAATACATTGTGCTTGGACAGGTTCAAAGCAGAGCAACAAAAATAATAAAAGGTTATTTAGCTTAGAGAAAAGACGACTTCGGGGGGACATAATAAATATGTATAAATATATCAAAGGTCAATAAAGAGATCTCTCCCATGATCTATTTATATCTAGGACTGTATCTAGAACAATGGGGCATCCTCTATGCCCAGAGAAAAGAAGGTTTCTATATAGACATAGAAAAAAATTCTTTACAGTAAGAGCAGTGAGACTATGAAACTGTTTGCTAGAGGAATGTGTCATGGTGACTTCACTAACAGAGTTACAAAAGGGTCTGGATGCATTTCTAGAATGTAATAATATAACAAGTTATAGTGTCTAAGATTCTGGAGAAGGGGCGATGATCCAGGGATTTATTATGATTGCCAGGTTGGAGTCGGGAAGGAATGTTTCCTTTAAAATAAGGACAATTGGCTTCTACCTCATAAGGGTTTTGCCTTCCTCTGAATCAACGCTATAGTTCAATAGGCTGAATTGGATGGACATCTGTCTTCTTTTAGCCTTATAAACTATGTAACTATGTTACTATATTTCCCTGGTTTGTTTTTTGTGCTAACTTTTTCTTTTACTTTTATGAATGTAGCCTCTCTTTTCCGTATAACATTACAATGCCCATGTCACGCCTCTGTGCTCTCAGTCGCTTGCAGCCTATCTTGCTTTTGCCATGCACTTTTTTTTCTTCCTTGTTTGGCCATGCTGTATGCCTTATGTGGCTGCCTCTGTTCCTCCTGGCTATATAATGAGGTGTGGCCACATCAAGATAATATTTATTCCCACAATGTGCAGCGGAGTTGGGCTTCCTCTGCCAATCCCCTTGCACCTGTGGGGTTATAAACCAACTCCACTCACTCCTGAGTCTTAATATTTACCTGGCTCTGGTCATTCTGTCTTGCCTGTCCAATCCTGTTTTGTCCTTGGCTGTTCCAGCCATGCTTGTGTTCCTGCCACGCTTATGTTCCTAGCCTTGTTATCGTCAGTGTTTCCTGCTTGTGTCCTTGTCTGTGTTTCTTGCCTGTACTCCCAGTCTTGTTCCTGTCCTTGCTGGTCCATGCATTTCTGTCTTATGTCTGTTCTTTGTGTCTAGTTTGGCCTCCGTCTTGTCTGTTTGCTGGCTCTTCTAGGCTTTCGTCCCATTTCTGTATTTTGGCCTACATCCTGTATCAGTCCCTTGGCCTCCGTTCCATGTCTGTAACTCAGTCTCCCTCTTTGTCTGTTCTTTGTGTCTTGTTTGGCCTCTGTCCTGTGTTTGTCCCTAGACCTCTATCCCTTGTCTGTATCATGGTCTGTGTTGTCTTCTAGTTCTCTGTGTCTTTGTCTCTATTATTGTGGTGCCTGCTTTGGCTGCCACTGCCAGGGACTGCTCTGAGGTGGTACTTGGCGGCCATCTGGTTAAGCCATCCTTTTTTAGAAAATATTTTTTGTCACTGGATAACGCAGGAGATGTTATCTCTTCAGTAAGCACAAGGTGTAGGTGCCGTGAGGACTGAAAACAATGGCTTTCCTGTCATCTTGTTAGAGATAGTTAGTTTGTTCCTGAGCTCAGTCTGTCCATGGGGTGACATCACTCCCTGCTCTAAGTTGTCTGCTCTAATCAGATAACAGAGTTTTGGTCAGTGAACTAGGTAACCATAGAAACCTTTATACACTCAAAGCTTCAATGTATTTAGAAAATGTCTTCATTTAACTGTCCTTTCATGTTGAAAACTAATCTTTGTAATGAGAAAACCCCTTTAAGAAACTGTGTCCCATCTTGCCTGTGGTGCAAGGGACAAGAAATAGAAACAGTATTGTGTCTACAGCTTCATCAGAATTAGCAGCTACAATTGTTTAATTATGTTTGTGCCACCTGGTGAGATAAATCAAGTATATAGAACTTGTACACATGTTCCTTGTAACCACCAAGGTTGAGGTGCCTCCTATGAGTATAGTGTGCCTCAGTTGGCAAAGCAAAAAACCAGGTTGTAATACTATTACCAGCCTGTTAGAGTTACCACCCTGCATGTAATGGGTCTAACATCACTACACCAGATTGACCCCTATTTCAAAGCCAAAATTGTATTGATAAATGATCTACTGTGCGATGGCCGTTTCAAAGGCCCTTTCAATATTTTATAAATCCTTGACACAGGAACTGTGTCAAGGATTTATAAAATATTATTCACATCTTGGAAAGTAGACAACCCTATAATGTGGTAGTCAGCCGAGAGGGGATCAAGAGCTGAAAAGGTCGACCCCTACGGAGGTGCTTCATCTAGGTGGACCAATTACACAGTGCTGACTTGTAAAAGGTGCCCTGAATACTTTATTATTAGGAAGGCAGCCTTTTTAGACTTCGCATAAGAAAGAATAGACTTAAGTGGGAAAGCTCAACCACCCAGCCGACAGTTAAAGTTAAAAATGAGCATATGAGAGTCTTTGAGATTCCGCATTGTCAGGATAAGATATTAATGTGTGTTCACTTTCCCAGAGCTAAAGGGAGGGAGTGAGGGGTATACTCCAGCACAGTCTTGGAAAGCAGTCAGGGGAATACAGAGAATCATTCAAAGTTTTTCCTGCTAAATTCAAAAGATAACAGTTGTATAAATACATGTTGTTCGGTTAGAAACTTTATCAATAATAGTATGTAAGCGCATGAAATAGTATTCACTGATAAATCAGGAGGCTGGAAAAGATTGTAGTCTGTAGATATCTCAACAGCACAAACAAAACCAGTCATCCCTCATAACATAGACACTTCTGTCTAACCTTACACTATTTATTAGTTTTCTTAGTTTTTTTTTACAACTGTGCCAAACTTTTGGTCCATAGCATCGCCTGTTAAGCCATGCCCCTTTCTGTAATGTCACGACTCTTTGTCAGATTCAGCACAGAAGTGTCTAATAACTATTTAAAAATATAATATATGTGGTGCAACGCATGTACGCCGGTATTTTGCTGTGCATTAGGTAAGATCTCTTCTGCTATTGCTATAGTAAATCTTCCTCATTAAAGGGGTTTTCTTTAGTCAGGATTTAGTAGATTTTATCTCCTCTTAGAACTTACAAGTTTCTCAGGTTACCAGCAACCTCTTCTCACCCCTCCCTGCTCTCTCTTATCTCTCATTGCTCTAATCTGTAATAAGTCAGTGAGTCAGGCAGTCAGTCTGCCTATTTATGGTAAGTCACTCCCGCTTATTCTTATTTCTAACACAGAAGCTGTGTTTACCCAAGGTAAGGACAAGTTTTAAGCCTAAGAGCTCTGTAGCCTTGTGCAGTGCTATTTACAAACCTTCTACAGTCACATTACGGTAATAGAATCGGCTAGGCATAGCAAAGCTGATATGCCCATCACTGCTACAGACCCACCCACATCCTAACATGGCCATAGGAGTCTAAAGCTGTCTGTGGCTCAGTGAAATTGCATGTTAAGGAAACTCCTTTAATTTTATTTACCATTACAATGCAATGTCTACATCTCTCATCTCCCTATGATTCCTCCTTTTATGCTTTCAAACAGTAAGAAAAAAATTATAAAATGCTATGTATCAGCCATTCACCCACTAATATTACAAGCTATAAATTCATTGCACTGTCACACCTCTTGAAATTTCCCAAACAATGGTGGATTACGTAAGCCATAGGCCCTGAGCTCACCACAAATTTGCTGTATTGCTTATAGCACTTAACTCTTAGCTGAACAAAGGACAGACATGTTGAACATTATTTTGCTGACAACAGAATTGGGTAACGGTCTGTCCACAGAGACATAAGGTATTGCTAGTTATATATTAACATTGACGAGATTTACTGAGAAGTATCTTTGTCTATCTTAAATAGGTTTTCTAGGAAAGTGCTTTGATGACTTATCTCTAGGATAAGTCATCAATTGTGGATTGTGTCCACTCCCTGAATTTGGCCATGTAAGATTCACAAATGGTATGATTGCTGAGGTTGGATATTGGCTTCAGCACTCACATGGTATTGCTACTGTCACGGATCATGCCGCGGTCCCCTGCCCTGGACCGCCTGCGTATTGTGCCTTCCTAGTACTTGACTGTCCTGTCCTGTTGCTTCCTGGGGTCCTGTGTGTGCTCTGTGCCTCCTAGGTCGCGCGCGCTGCAGCTTCCTGCCTTTTCTAAGTTACTTGTTTCTGTCTACTTCCTCTTTACCTGTGACCCCTGACTATAAGAGGAAGTTCCTGCCTCTGCTCTGGGTCAGTCCATTGCAGTCTCTTGCTGAGTCCATCTTGAGCTCCTGCCAGTGTCTCTGCACTTAACCCCTGAGATGCTGGTCCAGTTTCTGTGTCATCTGAGCTCCTGACCATCTGTCTGTCGTCTCCCGTGTCTACTGTATCCTGCCGTGTTCCCATCCTGTATCTGCCCTCCTGTTCCTGCTGTATCCTGCCATGATCCCTGGTCTGTGCCTGCTGTGTATCCTGCCGTGTTACCAGTCCTGTTCCTGATGTTGCTATGTGTACGTTTATTCCGGCTGTATCCAGCTGCACATGCTACCTGTGTTCCTGTCCTGCACCTCGGCTGTCACCGCAGGTAGCCATGTCAGGGGTAGCGACCTGGGGGTCCCTGCAGCGAAGTCCGTCCCGCTTTGCAGCGGGCTCCGGTGAAGACCAGGGGCCCCTTAGACTCCGCTCCCTGGCGTGGTCTCCATCTACCATCTCGCCTGCGGTGATCACAGAGGATCCACACCCGGATGTCAGCGGTCGGCGCTTCGGCATACGTTGGTTGTCTCCGCAACGTTACAGCTACATTGTCTGTAAATGAAGACTGTTGGGCAGCCACTGGAGCATCTACAGGGGATCATCAGGGAATTTATTTATTTTTTAACTTTTTTAGTCCTTTCAGTGTTTAACCAGTGTAAAGCATGAATATTCTGAGCTGGAGTGAAGGACTGAGGGGAAAGGGAGTGACCCAAATTTTGTTAAAAAGCCATGGTTGATGGTAGATTTAATCTGCCACTAGAGAACTAATGAGTTGAAGACTTTCAGCCCTGCTCTCTTCTGCCTAGTTTTATTTTATCTGATGTGAGTAGCAGCTTCTGGGAGCTCAGTCTCTGAGCAGCTATATGTTCACAGTTACATGTTCATCAACTTAATATTTCTGTCCCCTAATCAACAGCCAAAATAGCCAGCAGCTCCCAAATGGTGGTAAATAGAGATGGGCGAATTTCTCAAAAATTCGATTCGGTCACTTCGCCGAATTTTCCGACAAAATTAGTTTCGTTCCTAATTAATTCGGCACAAATCGCGTTAAACAGCAGCTATTTCCAGGCTGCACAGAGCCTGCAGGGTGCTGTAGAACGTTGTGCCAGTTTAAATTTTGCAGAGGGAGCTTGGTTTTGGTCTTCATACAATGTTGTGTTTTAGTATGACACCCAGATGACTGCTGCCGCTCTTAGAATCGCTTCACTATAAAATTCCCTGGGCACTTAAGAGGGCAAAAGTGACCAAAAAAACTCAAGCGGAAATGTAGCCTGATAAAGTCATACCAGCGAAAGCTGGAAAAAAACAAGCTGAGAGCTCAGGTGGCAACATTAGGGGGGGGGGGGGGGGGGGGGGGGGGGGGACAGAGTGTGGAGGTGACGGCGGCAGCCACAGCAGCATGAGGTCAGGCAGTGGCACAATGACATTCTGGAGGCGGCAAAACAGTATTAGGCCACAGAGTGGCACAATGATACAGTGTGGAGGTCACGGCTGCAGCAGTATGAGATCAGGCAGTGGCACAATGACATTCTGGAGGCGGCAAAACGTATTAGGCCACAGAGTGGCACAATCACACAGTGTGGAGGTCACGGCGGCAGCAGTAATGAGATCAGGCAGGGGGCACAATGACATTCTGGAGGCGGCAAAACAGTATTGGGCCCACAGAGTGGCACAATCACACACAGTGTGGAGGTCACGGCGGCAGCAGTATGAGATCGGGCCCAGTGGCAAAAATGACATTCTGGAGGCGGCAAAACAGTATTAGGCCACAGAGTGGCACAAATCACACAGTGTGGAGGTCACGACAGCAGCAGCATGAGTTTCAGGAGAGTGGCACAATGACATTCTGGAGGTGGCAAAGCAGGAGGAAGCCACAGAATGGCACAATGATGTAAAGCGGAGGTCACGGCGGCAGCAGCATGAAGTCAGGCAGTGGCACAATGACACAGTGTGGCGGGCATGGCAGGAGTCACAGCAGCAGCAAGAGGTCAGAGAGTGGCACAATGACATTCTGGAGGTGGCAAAACAGGAGGAAGCAACAGAGTGGCACAATGACTGAGAGCGGAGGTCACTGGCGGGAGCAGCATGAGGTCAGGCAGTGGCACAATGACACAGTGTGGAGGACATGGCAGCAGCCACAGCAGCAGCATGAGGTCAGACAGTGGCACAATGACACAGTGTGGATGTCACGGCAACAGCAACAGCAGCAGCGCTTTAGGGCATGAGTGGGACAATGACAGAGTGTTGAGGTGGGTGGGAATACCAGTCCCTGGTAAAGATGGTGGTAGGCAGATGGAGAAACTGGCAGCAGATGTGTGGCATCAGGCGGGTGGCGGCATCAGAATAGTGCTGAGGCAGGTAGTTTGAACCCAGACTGACGGGCCTAAGGGATTGATGTGTGAAAATCCTGGCCGATCCCCCCTGATTCATCTTGACAAAGGTCAGTCGTTCCACATTTCCCGTAGACAAGCGGGTTCTCCTTGGGGTAACGATGGCCCCCGCCGCACTGAACACCTGCTCTGATGCCACACTACTGGCCAGGCAGGACAGCTTCTCCACTGCAAACTCGGCAATTTGCGGCCACACATCCAGTTTGGCTGCCCAGTAGTTTCCCGCGGATCTTCTAACTGAGGTGGCAGAGTGCTGTCCAAGTAGGCCACAACCTGTTGGTTTAGGGACTGCTCCAGGTCCTGCTGCTGCTGCTGGCGACTGCCCTCCTCACTAGGCGGGTGAAGGAAGCTGCTCATCAGTGACTCCAGACTTAGGTTACTACTGATGGAGCTGGTACTGCTCCTACCCCCCCCCCCCGGCCCCCAGCAGCCGCGGCAGTAGTACGTGAGTGCTGAGGAACCCCCCCCGGTCAGACCTGTCAGAGGAGGGACGATGCCGCACATAGGCAGCGGCCAACTGATTACGGAGGATTTCCCTATAGTATTTGAGTTTGTCTTCCCTCTCAATAGCTGGGAAAAAGGCTCCCATTTTGGACCGGTAGCGAGGGTCCAATAGGGTGAGAGCCAGATGTCATCCCTCTGCCGATGCTGACTATTCGGCTGTCACTAGCCAGGCAAATAAGCATGCTGCGGGCCATCTGCACAAGTGACTCAAGGGGCTCCTTGCCTCCATTTCCACTGTATACTGCCACACTGTGCTTGGGGTCATCTGCCTCGTCTTCCTCATCTCCATCCACCTCCTCCAGCTGCTCCTGCTCCTCCTCTCTTGTCACCTGGGTAGAAAATCCACTCATTTCACCAGACAATGCTTCTGCTCCAATGTCCTCCTCCTCCTCCTCCTCCATTTCAGTCCCCACCGGACTCATGTGGCCACGAGATGTAGTCGCCACGTCTCCAGTCCCCTGCCCAGACAGATTTTTCAGCATCTGTTCCAGGACATGAAGCAGTGGAATGACGTTATTCATCCCGTAGTCCTGGCGACTGATAAATAACGTCGCCTCCTCGAATGGCCTCCACAAACGGCAGGTGTCACACATGAGCTGCATGTACTGGCCCTGACCGTAGTTACAGCTCCAGACGTCCGCGCTGCCGTGCACCTTGGAACAAACTGATAAACTCAAGGACTGACCCACCTTCTGTTCTACATATTTATGAAGTGCTGGTACTGCCTTTTTGGAAAAGAAATTACGGCTTGGAACTCTCCATCTCGGCTCGGTACAAGCCATTAGTTCTCTGAACGGTGCAGAGTCCACCATTTGGAAAGGGAGGGACTGCAGTACCAACAACTTGGACAGGAGCACGGTCAGCTGCTGCACCTTAGGATGGTTGGACGCATACTGTTGTCTCTTTGCAATCGCCTCGCGTAACGACTGCTGGCGCCATGAGTAGCGAGGAGCAGGAGCATCTGGACCGGGAGATGATGTCAAAGAGAAACAGCTCCCTTCTGCAGAGGTGGTGGAGCCTTGACTGGCTGCAATGGCATGCGTGCCACTGGGGCTGCCTGCTGCTGCTGTTTGCTGCGGCGGCAGGATGGACCACCACATCTGAGCCACGTTTTCTACCAGGCCACCGGATGGTGACGCTGCATGTGATGACGTCAGGGCGTGGTGCCAACGTTAGCTCCCTGGCCAGTTCACTTTCTGCCACAGATTTACATATACCCATATTCGGCTCCCCCGGTGTCTTAGCAAAGAACCCCCACCCCGCCGAGTATGGGTTTTTACCCCCAACGCCCGCACGAGTGATACTGCCGCCGCGCCTGTGCCCCTGTGCCGCTATTTTCTGGACCTGCAAGCGGGTTTTTTACCCCGTGGCCGCTTTGGGCCCCGACCTCACACTGCTGCTATCCCCTGACTCACGGGCCCCACGACCCACTTGCGGTGGGCTGCCTGACGCCAAGCTGAGCCCTCTTCGTGACGATGATGAAACCCTTGCCTCACCCGGCTCCCAAGTCCTCCACTCATCTCCTATTTGTGTTTTATCGACATGCTTCCCCAAACCCCCGGGCTTGGGATGCAGAGGGACCCCTCACACATGACCTCCCTGCCACCTCCACATCTAACTTTGCCCCCTACTGCAAGAAGCAGGGGATATTGGCCCCCTTTCTTCCTGCCAAAGCGCTGATTGCCCCTTCAAATTGTTCCCTCGCTATATATGGCGCTGAGCCCCCCACATAGTAGATCTCTGGGTGAGGGGAACCCGGATGGACAAGGCGGCTGAGGACAGGGAGGGGGGCTGACCGCTCCCGGCCATGACAAAAAAAGGTTTTTGTCTGAAGTTTTCCCCCAACTCTTGGCTGGGTTTCAGTGTCATCTGGGGGGGAAGAGGGTGACCTAGTCAACCAATCAAGAACCCTTGGGTTTGCTGAACAAAACACCCGCTAGATGAAAGTGGCAGTTGTGGCCCACCCATTTACCCCCCTGCGACTCCCCTTGCTGTGCTGCACCTGGGGCCCTTTTTTCCCGGAAATTTTTTTGCCCCGCCACTCGCAGGTCGAGCCTCCCCCCCCTTTTCTGACTACTGTTGTTCTAAAAAGACAGACCTGTTTGATGATAATATCTGTATTGAAAAATTACACCCTGTTTTTGACTCCAAATGAACCCCAAAACAAGCTTGGGAAAACCCTTGGAAAAAAATTCCCGCTCCACAAAGGCCGGGAAAAATTTTACTTGTATGTTCCTTTTTAAAAACCCAGGGGTTTTTTACAAAATTTTAAAAGGGAAACCAAATAGGGTTTAAATTTAACCTTGGGAACATGAAATTTTAGGGACGGGAAAAAATGTATATATTTTGGCTTGAAAAAAGAGGGTTTTTTTTTGTCAGCACCCCAACAAAACAACGAAAAATTTAACCCCTTTTAAATTGCCCAAAGAATTAAACCCGCAAAAAATAGTAGCTTTGTGAGTGTTACAATTTGCTTGTTTTCTACGCCCACACAACAAGAAAAACAGTTGTAATTAACCTTTGCTTGTAAATTAGTTTACAGAAAAAATTTTAATTTTTTGGGCGTTGAAAAAGATGGTTTATTTTTGTCAGCAAAACCAGCAAAACAACGTTTAAATTTTAACCCCCTGGGAAAAATTGCCCCAAGGGGAATTTTGAGCTCACAAACTAGTAGTTTTGGGTAGCGTTTTAAAAATTGCTTTTGTTTTTTTCGCCCACAACAAAAAAGATACAGTTGAAATTTAAACCCTTTTCCCTTGTGAATTACTACGGGGAAAAAATTTATATATTTTGGCGTTAAAAAAAGACGGTTTCTTGGGGTCAGCAAAAACCAGCCCCAACGTTTAAACTTTAAAAACCCTTTGGATGTAAATTGCGCCAAAAAATTTGAGCCCCCCCAAAATAGAAGCTTTGTACCGTGTTAAAATTTGCGGTTTTCAAATGCCACACAACAAGAGATAACAGTTTGTAAATTAAAACCCTTTTTTGCTTGTAAATTTAAAAGGCTACAGGAAAAATTTTAAATAATTTTGGCGTTAAAAAAGACTTTTTCCTGGGGTCAGCACACCAGAAAAAACCCCCCTTAAAAAAACCCCCTTTGGATGAAAATTTGGGTGCCAAAAAAAAATTTTGGGGCCCCAAAAAAATAGTCCCCTTTTTGTAGCGTTTTTAAAATTTTCGTGTTTTTTTAACGCCACAAAAACAAGAGATACAGTTTTAAATTTTTAAACCTTTGCTTGTGAATTTAGGCTACGGGAAAAATTTAAAATTTTTTGGGGGGTTTAAAAAAAAAGGGTTTTTCTTTTCAGCACACCAGCAAAAAAACCCTTTTAAATTTTAACCCCGGGAAGAAAATTTTGGCCAGAAAAAATTGACAGCCAAAAATGAAGTGGTTTTTTGAAATTTGTAAAAAGGGGCTGTTTTTTTAAAATGAATCCCAACGGGAAACCCGGTTTTAGTTTCCCATTTGGGATTTTAAAAGTATATGCAGCTGCAGTGGACCACATTTGGATTTTCAAATCCAATTACCCAAAAAATTAAAAAAATAAAAACATTAAGAAAACAGTCCCTGAGACAAGCTAGACCCCCCACAAAATTTCGCTAAAATAAAAATAAATTCCCTTCAAAAAGGGGCAAAATAAACCAGGCGCACCTTCCCACATTAAAAGGTGAGAGCGGAAATGAGCCCCCCACGCGCCCCGGGGAAACTATATAGTGCGGGGGACGTCACAGAATCCCCCCCGGCCCTCTGATTGGGCTTCCCCTCTGCACTTTTCCCAATGCGGGCCCTATGCCCTTTTTCCCCCCAAAGGGTTTTGGGGCCCCATGTGCGCTGTGCTCGCAGCCATTTTAAATCAATCCAAAAGCACACTTCCGGTTTCCACACCAATTTAACCTAAAAGTTCGACTTTCGTTTCCAAAAAAAAAAAAAAAAACCGAATTTTTCCCTTTAAATTCAAAAACAAATTTCCCAACTTCGTTAGAATGGGAAATTAAACCCATCTCTGGGGAAAACATCAGATTTGGGTCTGCAGAGAGTTGGCAGAGAGCGTGCATCTACATAGTGCTGCTGGACACTGAAAAGAACTGAAAAGCCTATGGGTTGATAAAGGTCCTGGGGTTTGTCACACTTCTAAACCTACCCTGGGATATAAGTAAAACAATATTTTTCCCAAAACCCTTTTTAAATTACCTGAAACTTTTTTGTGACCGGAGCTATAGATGATCTTTACAATAACTAATATGCCTAATATTCCTCTATCAATCTTGATCCAAACTTTTGGTTGGGGTCCACCTCTTGTATGGATGAAGTGGATGGAGTTCATGTGGGGCCCAATTAACTAACCGTCCCTTTGAATACATTTTAAAAACCACCCACCCCTTTGACACAGTCCTTGCTTGTTCAGTTTTAGAAACACAAACAAAACTACTGTCATAAGATTTATTGTTGTCCTTTTATTTTAAGTGGGTTTTAATTTTTCCCAAGAAAGGGGGCTTTGGGAAAGTCCACCTCTGTATACAAAAAAGTTTTTAAAAACAAAGCATAAAGCAGCATCTGCTAAGTTGAATACTAAAAAGGAGACTTCTCATTTGATGTCTAAAGCGCGTAGGGTTCGCAAAATAAAAATGACATGCTATTTTAAAAAAAATGTTTTGGGATGAAACCAGGTAACAGTGGGGAAATAACATTAACGGAAAAAATGTTTTGGGGGAAATATGAACCTTTCCCGTTCCCCCAAGCCCCGAAGATTGACAGCTGTGCCATATTGTTCTGCCCAGATTAGATTAAAACCCGCGGAGAAATTCTTTTTGGATATGACCGGAATTTGAAGCACGGAGCTTGGAGTGGTGAAGTGAACTGGCAGCTTTCCTTCGCAGCAGATAGCTTAAAAACTTTCCCTGGAAAAAAAATAATTAAAAAAAGGATTTTTGGGAAAGATTTTTTTATTACTGTTTTTAATTTTAGACATTTTTAAAACAAGACCAGACGGCCCAAAAAGGGTTGCCAAATTTTTTCAGAAAGTGCATACTCCGTGATTTTTTAACCATCTTAAAAAGAAAAATGTTAACACTCTTTTCTATTTTTATTCTACCTTTGGTTGTTTTTTTTTTAAAACCAAATTTATATTGCCGCTTTAAAATTTAAATGGGAAAACATCGTAGAACTTCTTTATCCCATTACAAAACTGTCTGGTGAACTGGAAAAAGTCCCAAAAAATTTCCAAAAACAAATAAAGGGTTTCATTTGCAAAATTTTGCCCAGGCCATTTTTTTGTAATTTATGGACAACTTTATAATAAAAATCAATTCTGTTGGAGCTCAGAACTTATTAAAGGGGTTTTCTCATCACGCGGGTTTTCCCATAACCCTCCCTTTTTCAAAACCCCCAAAACCCGGGCTCCCACCCCTTTTAAAAGGGGGCTGCCCGCGTTACAATGTTTACCTTAAACATGTAGGGCACAGAAAATTTAAGATTTTTTCCCAAATAGATTGCTTTGTTTTTTTTTTTTTGTTGGGGTGAAAAAATTTTATGTTATCAGCTCTGAGTGCACTAAAGGGATCTCTAAGTTACCGATCTGCTCCCGTCCCCGGGGCTCTTTCCCCGATTTTTTTTTCTTATCTGATAGCAGGGATGATGTCCCTCAAAACAGGCGAAAACACAGAATTGCCAGCCTAGAGAGTTTGAAAAGTTTTTTTAATCTAACAAAAAAAAGGGGAAAATAATTGTTTTTTTTTCTTAAAATAAGCATTCCCCCCCCTCATGTTTTGAGTAATTAAAACAAATTTTTTTAAAATGGACTTATATTTTTTAAACACGTCCCCAGATCCAATTTACTACCTAACCAAGAAGAGACAGGATGCATAATGAAAATTTTCTTTGGCTTTTGTGAAACAGAATGTGAAAATGGGAACAACCCCCTTTTTTTCTGTGAGTGGTTCCCGAACAATTTATTGGTATAAAAAACCCCTTTCTATTTGGGGCCTTTACAGTGGGCTGAGTGCAGGAAGTTTGTAAATTGTGGTACACAAGGTTGCATATCTTGTTTAAAGCTTGTCAGTAACATAGATAAACAAGCTCCTGTGTTGGGGAAATTACACTCCCCAGGGGTAAGTCACCATGGGCAAAAGAGGGAAGGCCCTTTGCAATGATAGCTGAAAGAAAGTTTGGGACCCTTAAAGAAGCCCGTGTAAAACAAGTAGTAGATAAAATCTTCATCTCCCCAAAAAAAAGCAAAATCCCCAAAAAGCAAAAGTTTTTAATAAAAGTCTTTTAAACCCTTTAAGTTTTTTCAATTTAATCAATATGGTGAGATTACCCCTTTAAATAATGTGACCTCCTTTAAAAATCTGAATGTATTAGTATAGCACTAATAATACAATGTTATAACACTGCAGAAGGGTCAAATAATAAACACCAAAACCATGAACCCCATTTAACTTCTGCAAACTTCTTAATAAAACCATCAAAAACCTTTTGCCCAAAAAAACACTATACAAAGACCCAAAAACACCCCCCTCATAGTGAAAAATATAGTGGTGGGGATGCATACAATAAAACACAATACAAGGGATATAAAGTGAAAAACCCGTACAATTTTATGTATTAAAATCACCGATGGGGATCTTCTCCCGATTAGAGTCCTACACTTTCCCTTACCACCATGATGACTTTTCTCAACCATGACTTTTCTCTGCTTTGTTTTTTGTTTCATACTGCTCCCATACATTCTATAAACTTCCCATCCTACTACACAGGGTGCTTAATACTATACTTGAGAAATAATGGTGTCAAATAATCACCCCAAAATAAAAGTGTCATACAGATATTGTTTCAAATAATATTACTTCTCCACACAGAAATGTACTCAACTTTGTGACACATTAATCATTTTCTCTTTGTGGCATCAGCTCAGAAATAGTACCCTCTTAGTGCCACCACACTTTCGTAATGCCCCCCTTTGAGTCCCTAGCAAGTAATAGTGCCTCCAATGTAGTAACAGCACCTCCTTATTGTCCCTGCACAAAGTGGACCTTTTAACATCGGACCCATTTAAGACATTGCTCTCTTCTCTAGCGTCTATTAGCATATGTCCCATTACATGACCTATAAGTTAAGTCTTCAAATACCTTTATGATGTTCTCCTTAGCTTTACTCCTCTTCACCTAAAGCTACAACAAAGGCTTCTTACCCAGCCAGCCAGTCTCATCACATCTGCTCTGATGAAGGACAAATACCCCCTATCAAATAGGAGATTATCTTGTATTTAAGAGTTATTGTTTTGGTTTAATATCCCCACTCATATTTTAAATCTCTTTAACGCCTTAGTAACAATGGGTACATATGGGTACATCCTTTTGTCCCTTAGGGACTATACAGCGGCTCACTGGATACAGTTGTGGAGTGCCGAGTGGTTGCCATGGTAGCCAGAAGCCTAATGAAGTTTTCCGTACCTGCCATGTTAATTGGCTTGGGCTTGTTTAATGCATCTAGGCCAGGACAACTTGTCATCACTTATGACACAATGCATTCTGACATATAGCAGCCAAGTAAAATGTCAAGAGATCTGTTCAAGAGCTGAATCTTAAGAAAACATCGGTCATGCACCAAGACAACAAACCTAAGCACACAAGCAGCTCCACCAAAGAATGGCAAACTCTTTACCAACATTTGATTCAAACTTAAATAAGGATGCCTGGAGTAGGCTTACTCACTGAGCCCACTCAGTACATGGCAGGTGACAGCTGACGTTACAGCTGGAACCTGTCACTAGCAGCTGGGGATGGAGATGGCACCAATACCTACATCAATGAGGATCCTGAGGTGTCGAGCAGTTGCCATGTTACTACTCCTATTACTACTCCTTCAAAAGTAGGAAGTAATAGGAGCACCATCTTGGAAAACCCTTCTGTAGTATTACACTGATTGCGCGCCCTAATGGTTAAGTACCCTAAGGGGATTGTATGTACAAGTTAACTTAAAAAAAAAAATTAAACAAATGATAAAAAATATTATAAGTCCGAAACAAAAATAACTAATAAATAAAATAAATTTTAAAAATGAAACGTTAAACATAATTAGTATTGACGCATCCATAAAAGTCTGATCTATTACATATTATATTATTTACGCCATATCATGAACACTGTACAAAAAAATTCCAAACAGCCAAATTGCATTTTTTTAGGCATTTCTTGTCACCACCATATTGGAAAAAAGTGATCAAAAAGTCGCATGAATCCAAAAATGTACCAATAAAAACTACACTTCATCCCACAAAAATTTACACTTACTCAGGCCCATAGATACAAAAACAAAAAAGTAATTGGTCACAAAAAATAGGAAATGCTTTCATTTATTCAAAAGTAATAAGACATAATAAAACATATTTGGTATCACTGAAATTGTACTGACCTGCAGAATACAGAGAACATGTCAATTGTACTGAACAGTGAGCTCTATAGAAATGAAACCCCCGACATAATGGTACAGTTAAGTTTTTTTCACATTTTACCCCACAAATAATTTTTGGGGGGCTTTTCAATACATTATATGATTTGCTAAATAGCAGCATTAAAAAGCTCAAAATCCAACTCATATCTATATAATTAGTAAAATAAAAAAGTGATGACTCTTGGTAGGTGGGGAGGAAAGAACAAATGCAGTGAACAAAAACATCTGGTCATCAAGGGGTTAATGGATTGTGTAGGCTTTTCTAATGCCTATTTTTAAAACATATCTATCACAAATGATTTTTTTTTTTCCTATAGGGATGTTCTCATGCAATTTTCATTAGTTCAGGTCAGTACCCCATTCATTTCTACAGGAGTTCCAAATAAAGTGTGCCAAAGGTGGGACCCGTACCTACCATACATTTATTACATAGTATCCTACTGATATGCCATTAATGTAAATACCACTTTAAAAGGGTTGTCTCACCATGCTGTTTTACAGAGCCACAGCCAGCTTCAGACTCAGTGATTGGCATATCAGCGCTACTGTTTCTAGATGAGCCTGTTACAGGGGCATGTGTGCAGGAGGATTGTGAACTATAGTGCACAAGGCAACAGAGTCTTTATTTACCTTTGCCTACACGATTGAAGCTGATCAATGAAATGAGAATACCCCTTTAAGTTTTATTAAGATATATCTGAATAAAGGTAGATTAAATTACACACGAGGTCTTTCTGTATATTCTTTTGTAGTATAGAAACGAATAAAAGGGAATGGAATGAATCTATTGTATTTATGGGAGCTGTGTTTATAACGGAATATAAAAAAGATGATTGTTCTCTTTTTAAATTGAAAAAGCAAAATGAAGGCGACTTTTCCTTTTTCACTTGAAAAACTTGCGGCACTGGTTGGATTCTGACTCATGCAGACAATAGATGCTTTTGTTATTTTCTACCAATTAAGTTGTTGCACAATTTTGTTGTTGCTTTTAGCAATTAAGCACTTTTCTGTCACAGGAGAACATGGTTCTGTAGGATAAGGTGCAGAGCAGGTCTTAAGAACAGGCTATAATGAGGCCCTCATCCTTGTGATACAACACTATCATGTGTACTGCCTTTTATTTCACAAGCTCAAGACATAAGGAATTGTTTATATGGTGGTCATTATCAAAGGGAATGGGACATTAAGGAAAAATTTGGGAAAAAAGATTTTTTATCTCCCTCCACTTTTTAATATCATGTCATTTTTATCTACATTTCCTGCTGATTCCTCTGCATAGAATAAAGGGGAAAAAATTTTGGCCCAATTTTATGCAAAAGTTATGGGATTTTTTGGGCAAAAATTTTGCCAATTTTCTAGTCCTTTTTCCAAAAACCCTTTTTTTTTTTAATTCCCTTTTTGCAGAAAACCCCCTGGTTTTTTTTATTTTTTCCTTTGTGATGGAACTGTGTGGGGGGCTCATGAAGGGTGAGTTGTAGTGGGGTACATACAATATTTTTATTGCTTTGTATTTAGATTTTTTTTTGTTTTTTTTCCCCCGGGAGGGCCCGGGGGGGACCCCAAAAAAGGGAAGAATTTTTTTTTCACGAAAGGGGTAGTTCACTTTATTTTAAAAAAATTTTTGGTGGGCGGGTTTGAAAATAAACTTTAACCACCTTTCCCCCTTTAAAAACCCCGCCAGCGATGCCACCTTCCCCTTTTTTTTTGCCCGTTTTTCCCCCAAATGTCACCATTTTGGGGCTTTTTACTTTCCCAAAAAAAATCCCGGAAAGAAAGCAGGGGGAAACCCGGGGGGAGGTTTACATCGCTGGGTTGAGGTGGGAGGGGCGACGAGTAAAAATTTTTGGGTTTTTTTTTTCTGAGCCCTTAAAAAACAGAAAAAAAAAAGCAAAGAGGACAACCCCTTTAATGTGATATTTTAATTTAAACCCGACTCTTAAACTTTTTGGGAAACAATTATGGGTTTTTTTTTTGTTGGTTTTTTATAAGGTAATTTAAAACCAAATTTTTTATATATTTTTTTTAATTTTGAAAAACTTGTTACATTATCTTTTAGTCCTAGGAGAAATTGAAACTTTAAAATTCACTTGCAAAAACTTTTTGTCAAATTACTTCCCGGGAAAGTCAATGAGGAAAGATTGGGTTCCTTGCCCAAGGGGACTTTCAAACAGGTTTTTTGGGGCAGTTTTAAAATGTGCTCCCAATTTTTAAAATGCCTTTTAAAACCAGCAAGCTGCTTTTTATTGTTCTAAAAAAAGTTCAGGAAAGGGGGTTTCAAATGTGAGTAACAATACTTTTATGTGAAGGGCTTTGGGGGGAAAAAAAAAACACAATAATTGATTATTCACTTTCCAAAAAGTTCAGTTAAGGCAATAAGTTTGCTGGAAATAAAGGCAGTTTAATTGTAGTGCAGTTACCACTGCACCAAAACTGCGCTGTGTGAAAGCTCCCTAACAGCTTAGCTAATTATTTAAATGGCTACGATTGAAGTAATCTTGTAGCTTTCTCTGTTCCCAACCACTGCAAACCTTTTCTAAGCCCCCGTGAAAAAACTTTACTTTCATCAGTGTTAAGGGGTTTAAAGGGAACCTGAAGCCTATGATAACATTTTTTTCATATTATTTAATAAAAGCTAGAATCAGAGATTGCACAATTGAAACAAATGCAGTCATGTGAAATATGTATTCCAGGAGTATGAGATTACAGTCATAAATTGACAGAAACTATGATAATAACCTTTTTCTGTGCTCTTCTAAAATTCCACTCACTTCAATTCTTTTCTCTTTGAGCTCAAAATGTATATTGTTGAATATGAGCTTTCTGGTTAATGAATAAAATTCCAAAATTCCATTAGATACTCATATATAAATAGGCCAGAAGTCAGAGGCATAACTTGGAGATCCTCGGCCTGCCCCATTTTCTATGCGTGGAATACTGTTTACTTCTTATGTGGCGAAAAAGCTTTTGGTTCCTTTTGGGCACAAGGTCCATATTAAGACTGTTACCACTGTGGCCTTCGCAGCTGCATCCATGGTAGTGAGAGAAAAGGAGTAGCAATTCATCTAATGCTGCATACCACATCCAACATGTATATCATGGAGTGTAAGTGAAAAACTGGGAGACTACTCCCAAATGAACTGTAAAAAAGATTTTAGTCTCCTTTTCTGTAAAAGGATTTGGATGTTTGATTGTGGTAAATGAATGGAAAGGTTTGGGGAAAGCGGTTCTCGCTCTATGCAAATCAAATAAAAATGTTGTACGCTGTTTTAGGGCCGATGCAAAATGACCCTCCTTTCTACCAGGGGGGTGGGAAACCTGCAGGACACCAGTCAGAGCTCCAATGGTGCAAAAATGTCCACACTGGATAGCTATTCCAGAAGTTACAATGTGTTTTGACCTTGGACTAGGATCTATGTCAGGTACATCATGTAGATCCCAAGCTAAACTGGAAACACGTTATACCTTGTGGAAAATAAGTCCATCCATTATATGTGCCTCCATGTAGACATCGTTCCATTGTTAAAAACTTAAAGCAATGCTGTTAGAAGTTGTCATTTTCCTTCATCTGAATTTTTCTTACTTGAATCCATACAAGGAACCAGGATGTCCAGAACAGATTCTGATGCCAACAAATGACTAAAGGGGGTCGCACTCACATTATCTGGGGAATGGACCATAAAACACCCCGCAATGTTGTGCTTTTGTTTTATTACTATGTTGAGGTTTTTGCTTGGCTATCGAGTGATCGTAGTCGTAGCGGCCGCTATCGATAAGGTTATTCGATAGTGAGCGTCGATTATGGCGGGGACCATTAAAGTCATGGGAGAGCAACAAAACCTTATTTTACACCCAAAAAAGGCTGGGAAGTGAAATTAACATCCACAACAGTAAAAATGGTAGTGCTACATCTTAGGCAACACACTTAGGTTAAAAAAGCCCACAGAAAAAAAGTCACGCCATTTACTATCCCTGTCTTGTACCACACCTGCCCCTTAAACTGCATCCCCCAAAAATTAAAAAATGCCAGAAGGCAGTAGATTTAAACCCCATCATGTTACTTGAACTGGACATTGAATTCCCTGTCCGGGAACGCAGCATGAGCCCCAAACCTGCATGACCCCACTTTTAAAAAAAGTGGAAAAAAGGAGTCTTTCAACCACCTTTTTAGTTGAACTACATTGATTTACCGCCCTGGGCCCACAGCTGAGCCCCAACCTGCATGCCCCCCACATTTAAAAGTGCCAAAAAGGGTCTTTAAACCACCATTTTGTTTCACTGGACATTGTATACCGCCCGGGGCCCAGATGACCCCCAAACCTGCATACCCCCACATTTAAAATGCCGGGGAAAAAGGAGTCTTTCAACCCCTTTTTTATTTTACTGGACATTGATATACCTGTCCGGGGCCACGCATGACCCCCCAAACCTGCATGCCCCCCCAATTTAAAAAAGTCCCGGGAAAAAGGAGTTTTTTTAAACCCATTTTGTTTCACTGGACATTGACTATACCTGCCCGGGGCCCACAGCTGAGCCCCAAACCTGAATGCCCCCCCAAATTTAAAAGTGCCGGGAAAAAAGGGTCTTTCAACCCCATTTATTGAATGGACATTGCTATACCTGTCCGGGGCCACAGCTTTGGCCCAAACTGCATGACCCCCACTTTTAAAAAAGTGTGGGAAAAAAAGGATCTTTAACCACCATTTGGTTTCACTGGACATTGACTATCCCGTCCGGGGCCACAGCAGGACCCCCAAACCTGAATGCCCCCCTTTTAAAAAAGTGGGGAAAAAAAGGGTCTTTAAAACCGCCTTTTAGTTAAACGGGACTTGATAACTGCCGGGCCACAGCATGACCCGGGGGCCGGAGTTACAGGGGGTGGGTTAAAGCCCGGGCTGGCGTCCATCTCTTTACACGCGGGGTTAAAACCCCGATGAGCACAACGAAAATTGTCGTGTGAAGCGAGTCGGAAGCGGAAGTGTGAGAACTCCGCCTTCTCTGTAAAAAGTCATCCCTGGGTAGCGCTGCCCTTCCGTATGAGTGTGGCCAATTGAGTTCATTTTGGGAAATACGGGGTTAACGCTCCTGTTACCCCGGTCCCCTTTATTTTGGGCATTTTTTTTCTCATTTTATAAACGTGTGGGGAAAGGGTCTCTGTACTTTGTTCTCTTCCTGCCCCCTACTCCTGTCCCTAAATAACCTACTCGGGTAAATTTTCCGTCCCTCCCTTGTAAATTCAGAGGAATTTTTTTAAAAAAACTATTTTGTACATGCAAGTTTTTTAGTACTTTAAATTTTAGAAAAACATTTTTTAAAAAAGGATGGAATCCCACCATGTCTTTGTTTTTTCTTTTTTTCATTGTTTAAATGGGTTGTCTCAAAACAGGGGTTGAAATTTTTTAAAGTCTTGCAAAAAAATCATTTTGCAATAGTGTCCATTATGTTTTCGTATGAACCGGGTTTTTTTCACCTTTCAATTACCTTTGGTGAATATAAATTGCCGTTTTAAGATTTACGTGGATGCTGCGTCAATGAACAATGCTGGGGGGGCGCAAAAATCAAAAAAAAACGTAAACTGTTAGTTTTTTATATAATAAACGGTATTTTTTGCAACTTTCAATTCACCTTGGTGATAAGAATTGTGTTTAAAGATTTTCGTAGAGCTGCGTAATGAACGTGCTGGGGGCGCAAAAGTCAAAAACAGTAAAGTTATGTTTGATATAAAAAACGGTATTTTTTGCACTTTCAATTTTACCCGTGGGGAATATGAAATTTCTGTTTTAAGATTTCGTAGATGTGCGTAATGAACAGGGGTGGTGGCCAAAAAATCAAAAAACACTAACTGTTATGTTTTTGATATATAAAATCTTTTTTTGCACCTTTTTAATTGACCCGTGGTGAATATAGAATTTTCTGTTTTAAAAATTTTTCGTAGATGCTGCGTCAATGAACGTGTGGGTGTGCAAAAGTCAAAAAAAACGTAACTGTTATTTTTTGATATAATAAACGGCATTTTTTGCATTTCAATTAAATGTGGTGAAAATAGAATTGCTGTTTTAAGATTTACGTAGATGCTGCGTCAAAGAAACAGTGCTGGGTGCGCAAAAGTCAAAAAACCGTAATGTTTGTTTTGAATAAAAACGGTATTTTTTTTCACCCTTTCAATTCAACCCGTGGTGAAAAAGAATTGCTTTTTTTAAGATTTACGTGTGCTGCGTCAAAGAACAGTGTGGGTGCGCAAAAGTCAAAAAAAAACGTAACTGTTTTGTTTTATTAATTTAAAATGTATTTTTTTTCACCTTTCAATTGACCCCTTGGGGAATATGAATTGCTGTTTTAAAATTACGTAGAGCGGTCAAAGAAAGTGGGGTCGAAAAAAAATCAAAACACTAATGTTTGTTTTGATATAATAAACGGTTTTTTTGCCTTTCAATTTTACTTGGGAAAAATAGTTTCTGTTTTAAAATTTAGTTGCTGCGTCAATGACATGATGGGTGCGCAAAAGTCAAAAAAAACGTAATTTTTGTTTTTATAATAAACTGTATTTTTTGCACCTTTCAATTCACCTGTGGTGAATATAGAATTGTTGTTTAAGATTTTGTGATGCTGCGTCAATGAACAGTGTGGGGGGCGCAAAAGCAAAAAACATAAAGTTATGTTTGATTAAAAAAAACGGATTTTTTGCACCTTTCAATTCACCTGTGGTGAAATAAATTCTGTTTTAGATTTAGTAAAGCTGCGTTAATGAACAGTGTGGGGGGGCAAAAGCAAAAAACCCACGTAACTGTTTGTTTTGATATAATAAACATATTTTTTTGCACTTTAAAATTTAACCGTGGGAAAAATTTGAATTGCTTTTTAAGATTTACGTAGATGCTGCGTAATGAACAGGCTGGGTGCGCAAAAGTCAAAAAAAATGTAAACTGTTTGTTTTGATATAATAAAAATGTATTTTTTGCCCCTTTTAATTCACCTGTGGTTTTTGAATTGCTGTTTTTAAAATTTATTTTTGATGCTGCGTCAATGAAAAGTGCGGGTGCGCAAAAGTCAAAAAACCGTAAATGTTATGTTTTGATAAATAAACGGGTTTTTTTTCACCTTTCAATTACCTTGGGAATAAGAATTTTTTGGGTTTTTTGATTTCGAGATGCTGCGTCAATGAAGTGTGGGGGGCGAAAAATCAAAAAAACGGGAACGTTATGTTTTGATATAATAACTTTTTTTTGAAACCTTTTAATTGACTTGTGGTGAATTTTGAATTGCTTTTTTAAGATTTTGTAATGCTGCGTCAAAGAACTTTCTGGGTGCGCAAAAATCAAAAAACACGTAAATGTTTTTGTTTTGATATAATAAACGGTTTTTTTTGCACCTTTCAATTCACCTGTGGTGAATATAGAATTGCTGTTTTTAAGATTTATAGAGCTGCGTCAATGAACATGTGGGTGCGCAAAAAATCAAAAAAAAAACGTAATGTTATGTTTTTGTACGTAACGGTATTTTTTTGGGAGCAAAAACCCCCGTGCTGACACAAGATTGCTGGTTTGTATTTAAATGCAAAGGGGATATATCAACAGTCACAGGTGTAATGGGGAAAATTGAACACCTATCGAAATGTATACTGATTAAAGTGGGTTTTGCAGCTAACAAAGAGACCTGCAGTTTCTGAAATGTTGTTTATCCCCAAAAAAATTTTTGTCTGCCCAAAAAATCCAGGAAATTTTAAAAAAAAACTGTTAATAATAAAGAATTCCATACAAAGTTCACTAATCTTGGTGAACTTTATCCAGTGTTCTTTATAGTTGACTTGTTGTTTTTTCGCCCCCCCCCCCCCCCCCCCCCCGCCCCCCCCCCCCCCCCCTCCACCCCCCCCCCCGTAATTTATTGGTTTGATTCTGCTTTAAAATTTTAGCTAACTACATAAATGTTCAAATCCCCTAATTAACTAAATTTTTGGAAGGGTCGCCTTTTAAAGTTAGGTTTCTCGTGAGAAATAGGGCTAATTTTTGCCGAGTGTTTGGCCAAGGCAGAACGCGGTCCTATCCCCCAGAGAGCTGAGAACACTGGGCGGAAAAAGGAACGCTGTTCTATGTAAAACGAGGTCATGGATTTTTCCGCCAATCGAACCCAAACATCCCGTCATGAGTCGAAACCATTCACCCTGTCTTTCTTAATCGATTTTTGGCCGCCAAAAAATTTAAAGGAACGCCGAAAAAAGGGGCGATCTTAAAAGAGAGCCAGATTTAACTTAATTATCGCATATCTGGAAAAATTTCGATCACCCAAAAAAAAACCCGCCGATTTCAACTTTTTTGATAAAAAAAGCTAACACTAAAATTATTCAGTACTTATGGGTCATAGTTTTACCTGTTTGTCTGACCTCTGACTAGGTCAATTACTACACCAGAAAAAACCCCAGTGTTTCTCCCTCTTATGTGTTCCCCTTATTCTGCCTTTCAGATCCACTCTATAAGTAATGTGTGGGATTGCAGTTCTGCCACATTTACTTTATTTAAGCTGAACTGCAATAGTAAACCCAACCCACTGACACATGTAGTGCTTTTTCTAGACCAGAGAATCCATGTTTTTCTAATTATGTAATGCTTCTTTGGCTATACGTTCAATGTTCCAAACGTTCACTGCTGATGGTTTAACTCATCTACTCAAAGACTTCAGACCAGATAGTATTCCCATCTAACACATGTATGATATATTGGTAGAAAAAAAGCTGTAAGGTGTTTAAACGGCTTTTTTCGCCGGGTATTTGCGAGGGTTGACGATGTCAAACCCTCGGCAAATCATCAGAAAAAGTAAAGCCCCATTTTCTATTATTTCAATAGAAAAGGGGTGTCGTTCACACGACGCGTATTTCCGTAAGGGTTGCCGCCCGGATTTACGACGGCAAACCGGAGGGAAAAACAATGTGCAGTCAAATTTTTTAGGAAATCCCACCTACAATGATTGGAGTTTGGGGAATCCGTCGGGAACTTACAATACGTCCAACTTAGTGACACTTATTTGCAACTGATTTTCAACTGATTTCAGAACATATTTACGATCGGCAATCCGTTGTAAATACGTTCTGAAATAAGCCGTGTGAACGAGGCCTAAAAGTATGATAGGTGCATCTCCCACCTCTGGCACTCACATCTATCTCAAGTATGGGCTCCCCAAAGCCTCCAGTGAGAAAAAAAAAGGTGGTTGAAACTCTCATTTATTTCAATGGGAGTTCATAGTACAGCCAAGCAGGCATGCTTCATATATCATTTACGGCACCCAATTAAAGGAGTTGTTTCCCTACAAAGATTAGCTTGCAACATGAAGGGAACGTTAAATCAAGACTTATTCCAAATACATTCCTCTTTTGATGTTACCTTGGTCAAGAGACAAGAGAGATTTTATCTGCTCTGAGTGCACAGAAGTTTCTATGGTAACTATTCTGCTCTCCCATACTGATTAGACAGAAAGCAGGGATTGAGGTCACCAGTAAGGATAGCAGCTTGAGAATAGAGTGTTATCTCTAACAAACAAAGGAGATTAATTACTTTTGTTGGTTTTTAGCTATGTAGCCTTCTGCACTATAGATTACATCTCCTGCAATCATGTCAGTGAAGTTAGAAGAACTGGAAATACAGAGCTGATATGCTAATCACTGGTATAAAACCACCCACAGCCTAAGCAGGAAGAGTGAAGAAACATGAATGTGAAGTTGTCTGTGGCTCTGTGAAACAGCCTGGTGTGACAACTTCTTTAAGTGAAATTCTCAAACTATAGTGATATAAATCTTATGCAAAAATAACAATATATTTTATAAATTACAAACTTGTGTATAAAGGTACAATTGTATATTAAAATTACCTTAAAATTACACATTCGATTTACATCACATTACAAATGTATAAAAACACTTAATGGTGAGACATTGTTTCACCATTGAATTTCTATATACATTTGTAAGGTGATGTAATTTGAAGGCAATTTAAAGGAAACCTGTCAGATGGTTTATGCTACCTTATCTGAAAGCAGGCTATAATAGAAGGTGAGCAGCTGAGCTCTGTGATATATAAAGTTAAATGATTTGGAGTAGGATTTTTTAGTAAACAAAGAAAGGAAATACCAAAAGGACTCAATCCTTAAGAGACGGTGAGAGTCCTGCGTACCCCGCCCACATACAGTGATTGACAGCTTTCCCTGTATCAGTGTGTGTACAGAGCAAACTATCAATCACTATATAGGAGTAAGGTCTCACCGATTTTCACTTTCTGTTTTGGTTTTTTGTATCTGGTTTTTACAAAACAACAAAATCCAAAATAATACCAGGGCTGGACATACCCAAAAAGGTACATAAGCTAGTGATTCTCAAAAAATAGCACAAAAACACACCTTATAGATCACTTAGCAACTAGATACATAAAAACAACTTTTATTAGAATAATAGATAAAATATAACACTAGCCCTATAACAACCCTCACAAATCTAACGAAACCCTGCCCTAACCAAGACACATGTAAGGTACTCGCCCCAATAAGGGCGCCCCTACCCGGAACCTGTCCCTCACTGACAGTCCCTACTAAACCCTACTAGATATCCTAATAGTGAATAAGCCACTAATAATAAGAGGCAATAACACAAAGTAGGGTAACTCCTACCAATGTGGATAAGAGAAATATCAGTGGGAATACCACCAAAATAACTATGCTTGTAATGGAGGTCACTATAATATGCACAACACGAGATATAAATACACCATCTCAAAGCTATTTACTAATGAAAATACCTCAAGCCAGAACAAAAACTGGATAAAGTAGTTATTAATAGCCCAAGCATAGAAGAAAATATGCAAACACGTACCTCATAGATTGCAATGGACAAATGAACACCTATATAATGCTATGGTGTAAGATATAGTTTAGATCCCAAAAAAAGAAAGGAACGGGTGACACATAAAACACCCTCCCATATCGTGCTACAGTATCCCAGACCAACGCGTTTCCCCCTATAATAAGAAGGGTTCATCAGGGTCAATGGTTATAGCAAATATACATCCAAAAAAACTGATATCCAATAGAATCAAAGGAGAATATAATACTCGCGTGTTTGACTCCGATAGTTCAGGTCCCCCATGTCATAGATGTTTGAGAGGGCCCTCTCAAACATCTATGACATGGGGGACCTGTATCGGAGTCAAACACGCGAGTATTTATTCTCCTTTGATTCTATTGGATATCAGTTTTTTTGGGATGTATTTTTGCTAAAAACCATTGACCCTGATGAACCCTTCTTATTATAGGGGAAACGCGTTGGTCTGGGATACTGTAGCACGATATGGGAGGGTGTTTTATGTGTCACCCGTTCCTTTCTTTTTTTGGGATCTAAAACTATATCTTACACCTTTAGCTTTATATAGGTGTTCATTTGTCCATTGCAGTCTATGAGGTACGTGTTTGCATATTTTCTTCTATGCTTGGGCTATTAAAAAATACTTTATCCAGTTTTTGTTCTGGCTAGAGGTAGTATCATAAGTAAATAGCTTTGAGATGGTGTATTTATATCTCGTGTTGTGCATATTATAGTGACCTCCATTACAAGCATAGTTATTTTGGTGGTATTCCCACTGATATCTCTCTTATCCACATTGGTAGGAGTTACCCTACTTTGTGTTATTGCCTCTTATTATTAGTGGCTTATGCACTATTAGGATATCTAGTAGGGTTTAGTAGGGACTGTCAGTGAGGGACAGGTTCCGGGTAGGGGCGCCCTTATTGGGGCGAGTACCTTACATGTGTCTTGGTTAGGGTAGGGTTTCGTTAGATTTGTGAGGGTTGTTATAGGGCTAGTGTTATATTTTATCTATTATTCTAATAAAAGTTGTTTTTATGTATCTAGTTGCTAAGTGATTTATAAGGTGTGTTTTTGTGGTATCTGGTTTTTACTCAGAAATCCTGCTTCAAGTTATATAAACCTATATATCACAGAGCTGAGCTTCTCTCCCTATATCAGATCCTTCTCTCAGATAGGGCAGCATAAACCACCTGACAGGTTACCTTTAAATATACAATGATGTTTTTTATACACAATATGTATCATTATGATAATTTCCCTTAATTGATCAGTTTAATGCACCTTAGTTGATATTGGGAGGTCATATAAATAGTCCCTTATTGTAACTGCTTGAGAAAGGCTTATTTGAGCTAAAATGTCTCATGGATGAATAAAGAATCACTGTCATTTTATGGAAGCATTGCCTGACTCTGTTTTCAGAACAGCTTGGAGGCATCTTGCCCTACCAGAGACCTTAGGGTACCTCACACAGTCAGTTTTGGTGTGTTTTTTTTTGGTGCAGTTTTTCATTTATTGCTGTGCATTTCAGCAAAAAAAATTCACCGAAAAAACGCACCAAAAATGAAATGTGTGAGAGCACCCTTACCTCATTTTTTATCATAACCCAAATCAAGCCTAATTCAGTGACCAAGTTCCACCCACTTAGTCAATTCCTGTGGTAAATGGAAATAATTAAAGGGAATGTGTCATCAAATAATCATTGTCATTGTTTAAGTCCTGATTTTATGTTAAACACATTTTTTAGGATTTTTTTTTTCATATCACTTTCAATATTTTTTAATAATTCTTAAATCTTGCAGTTTTCACTTTGGCCACTAGGCCTTGTTTGCACTGCTTTAACAGCAGTCAAGAGAGATTCTATACAGTAGCTTCATGCTCATAGGAGACTTAAGACTGACTCAGTCCCATTGACTTCTAAAGGAGAGTTTTCTAGTCATGCTCTGTGACCTGGGAAGAAATCAGTGTGCAGGGAGGTGAACGGGTAAACTGTGACTATCTCCTCTTTTGACTGGTGGATCCTGTGTTATCTATTCACACTGGTGTCTCCTTTCAGTTTTACCCTCTTTGTGCTGATAATTAGCAGACAACTGAGAATCTTTCTCTACAGAACAGGAAGTGTCAGACAATTATTAGGCTTAGTGGCCAAAGTGAAAACTGTAGGACTTAAGAATTATTAAAAAATATTGAAAATGATATGGAAAATTTTAAAAAATAAAGAAATTTTTTAAAGAATTTTTGGTCAACATAAAAACAGGAGTTAAACAAAAAAGTCATTTTTGATTACACATTTCCTATAAGGCTATGCTCACATGGCTGATTGACGCCGTTATTGCGGGATGGATTTCGCCCGCAATTACGGCGTGTATACTGGGATGGGGGGTCCGGCAGCTCACCAGCCCCATAGACTTTCATTATCCGTGGCGCGGATCCCGCCGGGATAATGTGCATGTCACTTTCTCCCCGCTCGCTGTATTTTGCAAGCGGGGAGAGGAGACAGAATCCATAGTTCTCTATGAGAACTATGGATTACCGTAATGACAGGGACGGATTCAGCCATATTTCGCGAGTGGGGAGAGGAGACGGAATCCATAGTTCTCTATGAGAACTGTGGATTACCATAATGACAGGGACGGATTCAGCCGTATTTTTCAGCACAGTACGGCGCGCAATACGGACTGAAATCCGTCCCAAAATCAGCCGTGTGAACATAGCCTAAGAGTAGAAGACTGACAGCAGAAAAGGAGCAGCTGGGCCATGTAGTCTGCCATTATATTATGTCCTTTGCATTTGTATCTTAGAGGAGATATTTGTTTATCGTAAGCAGGTTTACATTCACTTATTGATGATTTTCCAATCACATCTGCTGAAAGTTTGTCCCAAGCATTGCTGTCATGTTAAAAAGATTGTACAGAATTAGAAAAAAAAAACCAAAAAACATTTTCTGATAGTACAGGATGCCACCAAGCTAGAAACTGGTCTGATCTGAGTATGAGTAGTAGACCATTTGCAGTGGACAAAAAGTATGGTGAAGAGCTTATTCATGTAAAACCCCCTCAAAAGACAAGAAAAAAAGATTCAGTATCCAGAGGAGAAAAACCTTTGTTACCATGAGAACTGAGAATCTGTGGAATATCTGCCTGAGGAGCTGGTCACAGCAGGAAAGGGTGAGGATGTTAAGAAAGGCTTAGATAACCACTTACTAGTACAGAATATTAATACTTATGTGGCCGTATAAACATCTAGATCCAGTCTGATGACAATTTAGGGATCAGATATAAAATATTCCTTTAGGGCAGATTGGTTCTAGGCTGCATCAGAAGGGGAAAACAAAGGTTAAAAATTTCCTTTACTCCTCCCTTCATCCACATCTTCACCACTCTTGATTGAACTAGATGTACATATATCTTTTTTCAGCTGTATTAACTATGTAACTATATGTAACTTAAAGATACCAAGGTTGTACACAATTAGAAAACCATGGATTTCAGTACATATCATTGAAGTAAACGGGACCAAGCTGGATTATCAGACTTAACCTGTTGACAGGTGTGGCACTGTTTCAATAATAAAGCAGGCATATTATTTAATCTTCTACTACCCTTTTAAGGTTTTGGATCTTTTTCAACAGGTGTTAAATAAACCATAGACTTCATTTGATTGCATTCTTCTACATTGATTTATTAAAATCTCAGTCTTCTCAGCCTTCCAATTTTTAAAAGCAGGAAATAGAAAAGTATTACCAAAGTCTTGTCAGAGGGGGCAATTAGATTGTCAGCTCTTTGGCCATTAATCTTTTGAAAAGTGGAAGTGAGTCTGATGAAATATGAGCTTACCACACACTTCCTATACTTCTATATTCTGGGTAAGTGGCTTCTGAAGGTAATAACTGTTAATGGGAGCATTCACCTATATTTAATTAAAACTGTGGATGGGCCGGTAATTAAAGGTAATTGAGAACTCTGTGTATTAAAGAAAAAAATCAATGAAAGATTGGCAATGATAAGCGGCGAGTAGAGAGACTGATTGTTGCTTCATCAAATCTGACCTTGGGGAACACCATGATGAGAGGCTTGGAGAGTAGAGTCTTTGCATACATTGTTAAGGTGTTAATGGACATGAAATTCTTAGAAGGAATTGAATGACCTTAATAATATATTATATTCTACACATACTAAGCTCTAATGGGATCTGATAAAAAGTGCAGGTCTTAAAGGGGTATGAAGGAATCTTCTCCATACTGATCCTATATCTTTGAGACTTAATAAAGTAGAGACCAAGTCCCCAAAGTTCTTGAGATGTCCTTGAAAAGGCATATGCAGCTACAAAAGTGAGTAGAAGCTGTCATACGTGAGCCCTGGTGACTAAGAAAGTCCCAGTCAGAAAAGAAGAAGACACCAGCATCACATGGTAGATAAGAACCAGAAGCTTCAGGATAAGCCTTTATGTTGTAACGGATGCGGCGCTGACAGACGTATGCCGAGGCGCCGACCGCTGACATCCGGGTGTGGATCCTCTGTGATGACCGCAGGCGAGGTGGTAGCTGAAGGACCACGCCAGGGAGTGGAGTCTAAGGGGCCCCTGCTCTTCGCCAGAGCCCGCCGCAAAGCGGGATGGACTTGGCTGCGGGACCCCCAGGTCACTACCCCTGACGTGGCTACTTGCGGTGACAGCCGGGGTGCAAGACAGGAATCCAGGCGGTGGAATACAGGAACACAGGAACATGTACAGCAGGATACAGGAGGGTTAAACGTACACATAGCACCACAGGATACGGCAGGAACTGGACGGGTAACACATCAGGTACAGACCAGGGAACACGGCAGGAACAGAAGAGCACATACAGGACAGGAACACACCAGGATACAGGAGACACAGACACGACGGACAGACGGCCAGGAGCTCAGATGACAAAGACACTGGACCAGCATTTCAGGGGTTAAAGGCTCCAACAGCAGACCTGAGATGCTGGCAGGAGCTCAAGATGGGAAGCAGCTGGACACAGTAACAGACTGCAATGAACTGACCCAGAGCAGAGGCAGGAACTTCCTCTTATAGGCAGGGGTCAGAGGTAAAGAGGAAGTAGACAGAGACAAGTAACCTATAAAAGACAGGAAGCTGCAGCGCGCGCGCCCTAAGAGGAACAGAGCACACACAGGAACCAACAGAACAGGACAGGACAGGCAAGCACAGGAAGGCACGACACGCCAACGGCTCAAGGCAGGGAACTGCGGCGTGAACCGTGACATATGTCCCTGCTTAACAAGTTTTACAAACACTATTCATCTATCTTTTAGCTGCTATATATCACTTGTTGAGAAAGCTTAGTGGGAACCAGTTTACCCACTTTAGTTCTTCTAAGCTTCAGTGCTTAATCTGCCTAATTATGCGTAATCCATGTGGCGTGAGTATTTAGGGACTGTATGGCACTGTTCTTTGTGGCTCACATGGCACTGTTATTTAGTAATATGTTTGCCTCATGTTATCCACTCGCCACTGTCATAGGGTTGCCATGTGGGGTAATAAGAGTTCTTTGAGATTCTGAGGGAATTGAGAGGGGGTTGTGATGAGTTGGGCCTCTTATGTTTATCCTCTCTATAGCACACTTCATGTGTAGGTTTAACTGGAGTGCAGTGTAACAGGATTTATTCAAGTCCATTTCAAATACAGTGAACTTCGTCAAAGAAAACATCAGTGGTAACAATAATTAAAGGCTTCCTGGCTCTCACGTAGTCTGGCTGGTTCATACAATGGGGGGAATATGCTCACAGGTACCAGAGCTTCACCAGTCATATCCTGCGATTCACCTGTTTTCCCAGTAACTTCGTCTGCCCTCTCTGAACGACTGAAGTCTCCCCCTTTTTGAAAATCCAGCTCCTGTACTGTGATCGCTGTCTGCTGTATTCACCATCACACATGCTACTTATAATGGCTGCAGCACTCACAGGACTCTGTCTTTTCTGTCACTGTTTCTGCCTCACACATGAGCAGCTTCCTCCACTTGCTGATCACTTACTAGACTCTCTCTAGAATCTTCTTTACTCCTCCTCTCCAGCATGCACAGCACAGCTCTACCTGTTATCTCCCACACTGATGAAAACATATGAAAAAGAAAGTGTCAACACAAAAAGTGTTGCGAAACGTGCGTTGGGGTAGTGTGCTCCTGGCCTTTTTTAGACTGCTATAGATTAAGTATTGATTATTTATTTCTATGACTTATATGATTATTTATCCTGTATGCACTTGTTATAGATTAATGATTTACACCAATTTATACGTATGTATTTTAGGTTTTGTGAGACACTTTTTTCTCTCTCATTGGGTGTATATGTTTCCATTTACAATAATGTGTTTTTAATGCATATCAATAAAAATATTTATTTTACTTTTTGTGTTGACACTTTCTTTTTAGTTTTTTTCAACAAAATTGTAGTGTCTTGACAGTTGTGTGAGTTGATACTATTTGGACCATTATACATTAATTTGTAGGTTGGCTCCCTCACTGCTAGACAACTAGCAATGCTGTGTGCTGGCACCTCTGGCGCACTCTCACTGCCAGACAGAGGTAATTAGTTAACCCTTGACAGTCAAGCATACCCCTGGGTCACACTAATAGTTTTAAAACTGTAGTTGCTATGTGGTCAGTGTATAGTGCAGCACTATTATTTTGAGCTGTGCATCATACTGTCATTGGAAACTGTTTGGCAGGGCATGCCGTTATTATTGAGAACTGTGTGTCATTATTATTTAAGAATTATATGACACTAGTATTGGGTATATGTGTAACATTGTTATTTGATTACACACCTAAAAAAGAAAAATGTGGGCTATGAAAAAATTCTATGTGCACAAATGACAATATATATCTTAAAAAACACAAATTCTAAGGGCAAAAAGATCATTTTTATTAAATTACAGGAGAATGGGAATAAAATGCCTATTAAAAAATAAATAACACCTATCATAGCACCCATATAGAAAGCATATATGTGGTAGTATCCTCAAGTGCCTGTTGAGGTGCATTAAAGCATTGTATAAATCAACACACGGGGCGACATGTATGAACGGTCTGCGCCAGTTTTCTGGTGTACTTTGATCCAAAAAAAAAATGTATGAACTTTGGCATGATAAGTCCCTTTGTAATGCACCAAAGACACTTTTTGATGCATCAAAGATTAGGGGTGTTCTGGGGGCGTCGCACCACATTGGTAGAATTAGACACATTTATGACTCTTTGATGCCAAATCTTGGCGCAGAACAGTAAGAACAGCCAGACCAAGATAAAGGTGGTGCCTGAGCCAGACTTGTCATATTGGCTCTACAATGCGCCTGTATGACCCGCAGAAGAACAGGTTCACAGATTCTGGCGCATTCTACACTGCCTTAAAGCGATTTAGAACTGGCCACATAAACAAAAGTACTAAAATACTATGTGTATAAAATATATAAGGCAACCATGTATACAGACCATAACACGTATACCACAACATTTTGCCCAATACTGGGAGAGTGAATTAGTTTGACTCCTTTGATGAAGCATTGCGTTAAAAGTGTGTTGGGTTGTACGTTATATAGTCTGGATACTTTGTCGCTTTTATACGTATCATGCACATTTGGGCACATTTATAATGGTAATTGCCCCAGAATTCTGGCACAATTTGCAGCAAATTACTGGCAAACATATTTACACCACATTTAGTTTGTGTTTTAGACAACTTCTAGACATTTCTGCACCTCTTTTGAAAAAGAGGACATGGTCTAATAAAAGGGGCTGTGGTTTACACAGAGGGGTGTGGCTCAGTGGCTTATTAACCCCTTAAGGACTGATTTATTTTTGGTTGACATGTTTTTTTCTCCTCGTCTTCCAAGGGCCATTACTTTTTTATTTTTCCATCTACATAGACATATGAGGGCTTTTATTTTGTGGGACAAGATGGTGTCATTCACTGTACCATAGAATATACTGGGGAAACCACAAAAAAATTTTTAAGTGGCTCAAAAAGTGAATAAACCATACTTGCGCCATGTTTGCGTTTATTTTTTTTTTTTATTTTTTACGGAGCTCATTCTCTGGTATAAATTATGTGTTCTCTGTATTGTGCAGGTTGATACGATTCTGAAAATTCCAAATATGTAAGGTTTGTGTTATGTAATACCATAAAAAATTTCCACACATTTTCTATTTTTTGAAATTTGCGCTGTAGCACTATTTTCTACGACCAATAATTTTTTTGCACTTTCACCTATGGAGTATACTTTTTATTGGTACCATTTTGGGATAGATGCAACTTTTGTGATTACTTTTATTCCAAGTTTTAGGGGACCAAAGACCACAGTTTTGTTGTTTGGAATTTTTTTTCTTCTATGGTGTTCAGTGTACGGGATAAATTATGTTATATAGATAAGACTTTTTCAGATGTGGCAATACCAGTTAGCTGTAACTTTTTTTTTTATTGTGATTTGAACTTTTAATTTTTTTTTTACACTTTTAAACATTTTTTTTAACATTAAGTCCCCCTAGAGTGCTTCACCACTAGGGGGCATGATAATTAATACAGCCTAATTCATTGTATAGATAATGCATTAGGGTGTACAAAGATGGTGGCTTCACTACTTCCTGTCTGGGGCAGAAAGTAATAAAACAAAAAACATGGCAGCAATTGAAGCCTTCACAAGACTTCCAGCCGCCATGTTAACCAATCTGGGCCCCAAGATCTCACCATGGGGGTGAGGAATGGGTGTGTAGCACCGTTTCTCATTAAACAGCACAGAATGGAACCGGCTCCATTCTGTGCTATAACTGGCTACAAAGCCCCTTACTGGCACTGGAATATAAATTTACTTATACCCATCTAATAAACTTAGACTAGAATGTCTAAACGCACGCCAGATTTATCAATAGTATAATAAATATGGTGCATTGTAAGACTGTTTACTTTAAGTTTACATTGTCTAAAAGTTAGACAGTATCAATAAATCTGGCCCATTGTTTTTTATCACTTTTGTGTATGTGTGTAGTTTTGAGCAACTTATGTTCGTGCATGCTATACTTCAATGCTCCTTAATAAACACTTTAAGATACTTCCATATATGTAAATTTGATATGGTTGCTTATATGTGCATCCTCTATTTTGTTTTAATTGAAATCTGTTTTTTTAAATTTGCAAATTAAAAAAACCTAAAAAAAAATCTATATCTAAAATAAAAATTTTTCAGAATTTTGCACTATAATTTTCTTTCACCTAGGGATCTAAACAAACATAGAAGTTTTCCCTTTAAAAGGGGTTTTTAACCAAAAGGGAAATTTTCACCCCTTGGGGCCCTGATTCTGCTCCCAGCGTGTTCAAAAAGGGGCATGTATGATTTGTCTGAACTTCATATCAATGACCCACCCTAAAAAACCCATCATCTTTGCCTTTCCCCACAGTGTGCCCTCAACTACTCAAAAAAAGGGTCTGTTGATGTAAATCAGTGAGGGGGCTACAATGTAGCTGAGTGGTACCCCTTTCTGTTTTTAAAAAACATAACCCTCCTAGTTCAAATCGCTGCGGGGAACAAACAAAATAGATTTTTTTCTCATTGCACATATCTGATTGAGGTTTCATTTTTATTTTTATTTTTTTGGACAGTCTGACTAATTACTAAGAAGTGCAGATGACAGGAGTAGAATAACAAACACCGGGGTAAAACCCCCGCTCAGAAAGCGTTGTTTTAAGGGCCCGGCGCCGCAAAAAAAACCCCGTTCCCCCTGCGGCTCCGCCCCTTTCCCCAGCCCCGTCTCGGTGCCGGGGGCGAGGGGCGGTGGTCCGTGTCCGGCCCCCGTGCCGCGCCCCCGCCCCCGGGGCACATAACAGCTTACCTGACCCCGCCCTGACCCCGGGCGCCCCCCGTCACGGCCTGGGGCCCGCGCTCCCCGTCCCCTAAGGCGCCCGCCCCAGTCCCCCCCTCTCTCTTAAAGGGCCAGTCGCCGTAATTGGCTGGTTCCCGGGTCCGGGACCCTTATTTTGGGGGCTCCACCCCCCCCCGGAAAGCCCTCTGCCGGACCTTTATCCTCCTGTGCCTTTAGAAAAAGGGCGCCCTTGCCCCTTGTTTGCCCTAACCGGTTGTACCAAAACCGGGTTCCGGGGCTCCTGTTTTTCCTCCCCAACAAACCCTGCCCCTGCCCGACCTATTTGCCCGCCCCCACCCCCCTCAGCCCCCACTTTCCCCTGTTACCCCCTTTAACCCTTGGCTCCCAAACCGCAAGCAACCCCCGCCAGGGAAACGACCGGGGTATTCTCCCCGCAGAAAAGCCCCACCCCCGCTTTGCGGGGGGCTCGGGTAAAAACCCGGGTTTTTTACTTAAATTCCGTTCCCGGGCTGGATTTCCCCCATCGCTTGGGGTTGCCCAGGGGAAATCCACCCCACTGCCTTTCCAGTAAGTTTCCGGCCAGGGTTTCCCCCCCAAGGGTGCCTCTCCCGGGTTTTGCGGACCTTGCCGAAAGTCGTCGCGCAGCAGTCACTTAAAATTTGCGCAACAGGCTCGGCATTTGGGACCTTTTTGCCCCCCCATTTACGCAACCCCGGGCGAACCCCCCAACTCCATTTTGGTCTACACCCGCCTCCCGCCCCCCCCGGCCCCGGCAACGGTGGGTCCTAAGCTTCGTTTACCGCCCCGCCCAAAGGGTTTTAAAGGGGGCCCCCAAAAGGGCATGCCGAGGTTTCCACCCACCGTGCTAAATGCACATTAAATTTAAAATGGGGCCCCATTTCCCTACGGCCCCTTTCAAAAGGGCTTTTCGTGGCCCGCCTGTTTCCCCGGGAAGGGCCTTTTAGCAGGGGCCACCCCCTTTGGGATGGGAAAACCCCCTGTAACAACGGTCTGCAGTCCTCCCCCCAGGTTCCGCAGTGTTTTTTGGGGAAACCCGGGCCCCGGGCATCCTCCGCCGAACTGCCCCCCCTCCCCCTCTGTGCCAGGGGGGACCTCCGTGGGGGGAAAGACTACGCATGCAGTTCCGCACACAAAAGCCCCTGATTAATCCGGGAACAGGCTCCTTTTTGCGCCCCTTTTAAAAAGGGGCCCTCTCGAGTAGATTAAGGATTTTCTGGCGAAAGGAGAAACCCCGGGCCCTCTTTTAAGGGGGTTAAATTTCATTGGCTCCCCCCAAAACGAGGGTGCTTTCGCCGAGGGGGCCGTGAGGACCCCGGCAAGAACAGATGGAGCACCCCCCGGGGCCGGTACCCCCCCGCCCGGGCCCCTTTTTTTCCAGAGACAACCTACGCAACCCCTCCACCCCCCTTTTGGGGGCCCCAAAGCAGGCGACAAGGTACATCTCTCGGAACAAGAACGGGCCCTACGTCGCCCGGCAACCGTCCCCTCTACGGGGGCCGGTCCTGAGCATTCCGGGGGAATTGTCCCCAAACCCCCAAAAAACGCCGGAAACTCTCGCCCTGGGGTTCGTGGAGAGGCGCCCTGGGTGAAAATTCCCTCCCCCCAAAGGGCTTGATGCGGCCTTTCAACTCAGGACGGGAGGCTCCCCTTTCCCCAAAACCCCCCGCCTTCTTGGACCCCCGGCTCGGCCGGGAATTTTAAATTTTCCTCGCTCCTTGTGTCGCAGAACCGTTTCCGGGTCCATTGGAAAAACCCCGGGTTCTCTCCTCGGCCCACCCGGCGAGCTGCTAACCCGACACAAAAACAGTACATCACCAAGCCACTTCTCTTCACGTGGGAGTTCGCAAAAGGGAAAGAAACCCCTTTCATGTTCTCCCACGCTCTTCCCCCGGCGCTTTTTCTGGGATTTCCGGGTTGCAACTCCACTCTCCCACGCTAACGGGAACGCGGGTAACTCACTCCCCGGGGGTCCCAACTGCCTGAGCCGTTGTCTGGTGGCCCCTTTCCCCCGGGTGCCAAACCGCTCTCGCACCGGCCCCCCGCGAACCTTGGGCCCGGGCCCTTTCCCCCGAATACCGGGGGTTTTCACCGATGTCTTTTGGGAGAAAAAAAGCGGAGTTCCTTCCTCCTAAATCGCCCTTTTATAAAACTGCCCGATCGAGCTACTCCCCGGGTGCCCCCCCCCCCCGGGGGGCCCGGGGCCCCAAACCCCTTTTCCCCTTTTCCCCCAAAATTTCAACCCATGCCCCAAATATATGGGGAAAACCTCCAGAAGGGGTTCATACGGAACCCTCCTTTTCCCCGGGGGGGGGAAATTTCCTTCTTCGTGGGAAAAAGGGACGGCCCCCTGCGACCCTCCCATAAAATTATGGGGGTTTTTAATAAGATCACGGTGAAAAATGGGAAAATCCTCCCTTTGATTCCTGACCTTCTTTATCCCCCTACTTGGTGCGAAGATCTTCCAAAATTGGGACTTAAGGGGAGCCATAATCTCACCCGCACCCGGAGGGCGATGAGTGGAAAGGGCCTTTAACACCAGAGACGGGCATTTCCCGAATTTTTTGGTCCACCCCTTTCCCGGCCTCTGCAATGCCCCACCTCTTCCAAATTCGTGAACACATCTTCGGGGATCCTTGTATCCCGTGTTCGTAGTGTCCCGGGATGAAAATTTTAGTATCCCTCTTCTGTTTTGGAGACCCACCGGTTCTTTCCGCCAGGTTCGGGGGCCCTTGGGGCCAACCGCCAATACCCCAATTTGGGGAAAAGGGGCATTTTTCATCAGCCCCAGCCTGCCTTTTTTGGGATATATTTTTCTGGGCCCAAGGGGTTTTGCTGAGGACCCCCAAAAGATGTCCGCTGTCCTCCCAAGGGCCTCCCCATTTTGGTCTTGGGGCAAATAAAACCCTTTCCCCTGGTTTTCTGAAATTTAAAATTACCGGAAAATTCCCCACCACACTTCCCCCCCGGGAAACCCCCCATTGGGGCGCTCACGAGAAAAAACGCAAACCCGCAAAAGCGGCCACCCAAAGGGCCGAGGGGGCCATTCTCGATTTTGAAGTGGGCCCCCCCCGCCCCCGTTTTCCATCCTTTAAAGGGGCCGCCCCCAAACTAAAGGCCCGTTTGCACTTAAAATTGGACCCCTCGCCGTCGGGGTCGGGCTTTTCCCCTTTCACGAAAAAGGGGCCCAAAACGGGAAAAACGGCCCCCCTTTGGCGGTTTCCCTTTTTCCAAAAAATTTTTTCCCCCCCCGGGGGAGGGGAAACAAAACATCGGACCGGGGATTTTGTTACCATCAACAAGCCCTGGAGGAATGGCGTTATCTACTGGGGGGTGCTCGGAAACCCTCATATCTCTCGACCACAAGAATCCCCAGTACCCCAGACGGCCCACGATTTAAACCCAACCGGCCAAGCTAAAAGGTCCCTCTTTTTTTTTCCCAAATTTGATTTCCAAAACCATTTCCCCCGTCCGGGAGAAAAAATCTGAAGGCAAAATGCTTTTGGTCTCGCACTTCTGATGTGGCCCGAGAGGAAAATGTCCCCGGGCACATAATCCCCTCCGGGGGGGGGGGGGGGGGGGGGGGGGGGGCGTCTTGTCCCCTCACCCCCCGTTGACCTTCCCGGCGGGGCCCCCTGGGAAGACATATGGGGGGGCCCCCCCCACTCCCCAGACAGACCCCTGAAGGGGGGGCCCCCCCCCCCTGCTCTTTGGTGGTGGAAACCCCCCCCGCCCGAAAAACCCCATCCCTTATCTCAGGGTTTTTCAAATTGGGTGGCCAGCCCCTTGCAAAGGGGACTTTAAGGGAATTTTTGTTGGGGCCCCTTACCACCGGGTCCCCCGTAACAAAACCCCCCTCGTCACGGGCCTGTCGGGCCCCGCTTCCCCGCCCACCCCTACAAACCCCCTTTGGTAAATGGGGCGATGGATTTTATAACCACCCTTCCCCCCCCCTCGGGGTAAAAAACCGTGATCGGGTATTTTTAAAGATCGTTTTTCAAGATTCTCACTTTGTCCCCCCTGGGCGGGCCTGCCCTCGGCCCCCCCGCCTGGCTAACCTATTTTTTCACCACATTTTTCCCCCTTACGGATCCTCTGCAGATTGTCCCCGACCGGGGGGGGTCCCTTTCGTCTCCAAATTTCCCGGCGGGCCCTCTGTTTCCCGTTTAAATTAAAACCAAAATTTTTTCCCCCGGCCTAACACCAACACCCCCCGAAATAAAAGGCCCCAAAAAAAAGGGGTTTAAACCCGTTCCCCTTGGGGGCCTACTTGCGCCATTTTGTCTCGGCCGCCCAAAAATGAAATGGGGGACCTACTCCCATGGGCCCAAATTTTTTCCCCACCCAATTCCCCAGAAATTTCCCAGTCACGGGGGGCCCCCCCTTTCTATATTGTGTATGGCCTGCACCCCCGCCCTCCTCTCCCACTGCCATCTCATCCGAAGTCCCCGCGCAATAAACCCGGCCGCACAAAGAGGGCTAAATTTTTGGGGCCCCTTCCCGCCATCTTTTTCTCCGGTTCGGGACGCATGAAAGCTCCCCGCGGGTAAAAGAAGGAGCCCCCCCCCCAATTTTTTTTCCTGGCGATAAAATTTGGGGTTTTGCCAAATAAATTTAGGGTTAAGATTTCCCCAGCTTAAAAAAACCTGGTCCCCGCTAAAATAGGTCCCTTTGGGGGTTTCTTAGAAAGTCTAAAAACCCCGGGGGGGCCCTTTAAAAACTCCGCTCCCGCCCTCCATGCGCATTCCCACTCCTTTCATGTTCGCTTCTCAACCCCTGGTCCTTTAAACCCTTTTTTTCGTAAGGCGCTCCTCCTTCCCCGGTGGCCCGGGTGCACCCAATGTATTCCGCGTGAAAAAAGATCTTGGGTAGAGGGGGTCCCCCGGGGGGAAACGATACTTTTTCATCGAGTGGAAGGGGTTGGGCCCGAGGAGAGGTCAGGAAACCGGGGGGACAAACAATTTTGGACCGTCAACTTGTTCTGAGTTTCCCCCCGGCCCCGGGGGGAGGGGGAGGCCAAGGGGGGGGTACTGTAACGAGCGGCGCCGCAGACCGTTTCCCCGGGGGTGCGGCTTCCCCCTCGCTCCCCGCCCCGCCCTGGCCGCGGGGGAGTGGCTGCGGGCCGTGGTCCGGTTTCCCTGGCCCGCTCGTCCCGCGGCACATAACCGGGTTTTCCTGACCCCGCTCCTGAAATCCAGGGGCGCTTTGTCACGGGCCCTACGGGGGGTCCCCGCCCTTTAAAGGGGCCCCGCGCGCCAGTCCCCCTCTTCTTAAAGGGCCAGTGCCCCCGGTTTAAATTGGGTGGTTGCCCCGGGCACTGCCCCCATATATTGGCCCCACCTCCCGGGAGCCCTCGGGCCCGGGTCTTTATGCCTCCTTGCCTTTAGAGAAAGCGTCTTGTCCTTGTTTTTCCTCTACCGTGTCCAAAACCGTCTCGCTCCTGTTTTCCGACCACGAACCCCTGCCCCCCGGTTTCCCGCCCTAAAGGGCCCCCCCCCTACCCCCCCCCCTCAAACCTCCGATTTGTCCCCCGCTTATCCCTTTCTACCCACCGCAAGCAATCCCGCCAGTGGGAAAAGACCTGGTAGTTCTCCGCCGCAGCAAGTCCTTCCCCCTTTTTCGGGGGGCTCTGGGAAAACCGGTTCTACTTAGATTCCCTTCCCCCGGGGTGGCTTCCACCATCGCTTGCGGTGGGCCCCGCGGGTCCACTAACCCCCCCCCGTTACAGTTTGTGTGTGATTACTAGGCAGGAAAAGACAAAAAGTTTTTTTTTTGAGAAAGATGGGTGCTGGGGCATGGCAGTCAGGGTTGAGGACTCTCGGGCACTGGTCTATCCCTTGGAGATGAGTTGTAATTTTGGATTTTCAAACAAACAGTGAAAACCCAAAAAGGTACGAATTTTAAAAATAAATTTTTAAAGGTAAAATTTTTTTTTTTTTTTTTTTGCAAGCTTCCACCAGATTAACCCCATTTGGTTTTAAAACCCCTTTTAAAAATTTTAAATCACGCATTCTGATTTCCCGCCCCGCAAAGTGCCATAACTGAGGTCTCCTGGAGCAGTGAATCTGTGCTTAAATTACAATGTGATGAGGTCCCTGCAGCCTCCTAATTAGATATTTGCGTGTTTGTGGGCATTTGGAAAAAAACCCTCAAAGACAAAGATGCCCCTTTATCAAGGGGTAAATTAAAAAAGAAGACAACTTTGTAATATGAGAAAGGGATGCCCATATGGGGAATTGCCTTTGAGTATAAAATTGTTGCCCAAGATCAGTAGACTGCAAATTGTAGCTCAACAGCATTTCTGAAACTATATACAGGCTATCAGGCCATCCTTGGAGTCAAAGTATTACAACACCAGCAGAACCACAGGGTTTGAGAAAATTGTCCCCGGGCAAAACATCCCCTTGTAGCTATTAGAGTGACCATAAAGACTGTTTCCCCCAAACCCTTCCAATTAAAAAGGGATAAACCTCTCTCCACCCCTTTTCTCTCTTTTTCCAATGTAATAACGGTTTAAAAGGGGCAGTAATTTATTGCAGAACAGTGCCGTAGTGTAAAGATTTTTTTTTAAAAAAGATGAATATCGCCATCCCAAACCCCATCCCCACCTCAGTGCTTCTAAACACCCCGCCCCACCCATCTCTTTAACCCAACTAACCTCGGCATCTTCCCCTTTCCCCCCTTTAAACATGCCCACTACACTCCAAACCTTAAAAAAAAACCCCAACCCCACCCCTCCTCTCCGTCCCCAAATTCGCCCCATCCCCAAATCTCCCCTTTTGGGTTCCAAACCCTCAGCAGCATGTCTATCTTCAGCTGTCCTCCCCCCCCTCCTTTCCAAATCTCTTCTTGACCCACTAAAATGGTTTCCGACCCCACCACCCCTACCCAAAAAATGCCCTAACCCAAAGGGCACCAATACCATTAACTGCTAAAGCCTCATGCCACTACCTGTCCCTCCTCTAGACCCCGCCCTGGCCTTTTACACTGTCGACTTTCCCTCCTGCTACAAAACCTCTCCCCCCTCGGCTCAAAGGGTTTGGGTCTTTCCCGGATCCTCCTCACCTCACTGATCGGACCTTTTAAAGTCCCTCATTTTTGCTCCACCTCCTCCCCCCGACCCTTTTCTCCGTTGGTTTTCCCTTTAGGGGCCCTCCTGGGGCCTTTTTTCTCCCTTTTCAAATCTTGGCCTCGGGCAGCTCCCTAGCCACACACGGCTTTCATTACCACCTGTATGCTGACGATACCCAACTCTACATCTCCTTGTAGATTGTAAGCCTTCGTGGGTAGGGTCCTCTCTCCCTCTGTCGTACCAATGCTCATTAATCAATTATCATTGTACTCGTTAGACTTATGTTATGTATGTAACCCCCTTGAATGTACAGCGCCCTGGAATCTTTAAAATAATAATAATATAGTAAATTTAATCTTAAATATATTTACTTCAAGATTGACAGTGACCACTACATTTTGGGCGACATGTCCAAAAAAAGGCGCCACCACGCTAGTTTTAAGGGACATTAAATCAGTGTAAAGTGCGCCTGAATCAACGAACCTGTTGAAAATCTGGCATGTGGTCTACCTTGCATTGTAAAATTGATGCACCTACAGTATATAGCATAATTGCATAACATTGCATAATTTAGGCACACAGGGCCACATGTGTGAAAACTGTCTAGGTCTAAAACTCACTTTGTTATCCATAGCAACCAATCACAGCGCCCCTCTCATTTCATAGATTGCTCTGGAAAAATGTAAGGGGCTCTCTGATTGGTTGCTATGGGCAACAAAGGGAATTTTAGACCTAGACAGTTTTCATACATGCATGTGGCCCATAATGTATCATTGCTAGCAGATTTGATGCGCCTACTTTAGGCGCATTCATATGTGTTGTGTCTGGTGTATAATGCGCCTGGTTTTGGTGTACTACAGTTCATTTATATAGAAAATAGGATGTCAACAGTTTTTTTTTGGGTGCAAAATACACCAAAACAATGGTGCATTCGTATTGGGACATGTTATCCTTTATGTTTATTAATGTAATAATAAATGCATGTTAGTAAGACCTATTTTTTCTGCTGCAGAGCTACATATCCTGTGCAGAAAAAGAGATTAATAATAGAATTCTGTCTAACTATAGTCACCATTAGAGAGAGTACAGGATTTACTGCACACTGTTTATGTATTAAGCCCAATGATAACACAAGGAGCTGTATTTCTCTATATATTTATTTGATGCAGACATACATCAAATGTAGCAGAGTTTAGCATGACCATGATAAATAGCCTTGTTATCTGTTCTAAGATCACAGACAAAGCCATTGAAAAGCAATGAAAAAACTGAGATAACATTATGTGCCGTGATATCATAGCGCATTATCTGTCAAGTCAATCTTTGCTACATCTGTAGATTTATTTAGCACTGTTATATTCCTTAGCTTTGCACACACATTGTCATTATTCACTCTGCTATAAGCTCCTAAAATCTTCCCAGTAGTGACTGCAGGAACTTTTAAAGCTAAAAATGGCATGATTGTAAAATATATGAACATTTCCACTCAAAAGAATTGTACTTCTATTTGAGTATTTTATTAAGGGTTGAAGTGGCCATGTACGTTAAATTACGTCAGATGCATCTAGCCATGCATAAGGTGATGTCTGGTACACAGGTCCGAAAAGACTGGACAAGAAATATCAGCGTTATCATATTTTTTCTGTGTCTGGCTGCTCATTTATTCGGGTCAGATCATCAGGCTGATAGATGGGACACATTGTGATGTGACTGTAAAGGAGATTCATTATGAAATATTATTTTTTTCATTTAATTTTAATTTAATTTACATATCCCTACAAAGCAGCAGCAGGTGACGCATAGATCAGTGATCTCTAATACAATCTCAAATTGATAGAGGCTTAAATCAGAGAATTATCTTGAAGCAGTACATGGAGATAATCTAAACCTGAAGCTTTAGAATATTGTATGTTATTTGCTAGAGGAAATCCTTTATGTTTAAGAATAAAATTGCCAAAATACAGCGTCCAACCGTCACATTTTTGTTAATATTGTATTATATCTTTTCATGGGACACCAGCTGACAACTTTGAAACAATGTAAAGAAGTCAGTGTACAGCTTGTATAACAGTGTAAATTTGATGTGTCCTCAACATAACTCCGCACACAGCCATTAATGTCTTAACCACTGGCAGCAAAGAGTGAGTACATACCTAAGAGAAAATGGACAAATTGTGCCCAATTTGCCAATTTCCCTCCACAGTGTCATGTGAGTCATTAGTGTTACAAAGTTTCAGGTGTGAATGGGGAGCAGGTGTGTTAACTTTGGTGTTATCACTCTCACATCCTCTCATACTGGTGATTGGAAGTTCAACATGGCCCCTCATGGTATAGTACTGTACTGTCTGAGGATCTGAGAAAGAAAACTGTTGTTCTACATAAAGATGGTCTAGGCTATAAGAAGATTGCCAAACCCCTGAAAGTGAGCAGCAGCACAGTGGCCAAGATCATACAGCAGTTTAACAAGACTGATTCCACTCAAAACAGGACTCACCACGGTCGACCAAAGAGGTTGAATGCACTTGCTCAGAAGCATCTCCAGAGATTGAATTTTCACAACAGACATATGACTGCTGTCAGCATTGCTGCAAAAGTTAAAGGGATAGGTGTCAAACTTTCTGTACTCGGATCATATGCCACACACTGCATCAAATTGGGCTGCATGACAGTCGTTCAAGAAGGAAACCTCTTCTAAAGATGATGCACAAGAAAGCCCGCAAACAGTTTGCTGAAGACAAGCAGACTAAGGACATGGAATACTGGAACCATGTCCTGTGGTCTAATGAGACCAAGATAAACTTATTTGGTTCAGATCGTGTCAAGCATGTATGGCTGCAACCAGATAAGGAGTACAAAGACAATCGTGTCTTGTCAACAGTCAAGCATGGTGTTAGGAGTGTCATGTTTTGGGGTTGCATGAGTGCTGCCGGCTGTGGGGAGCTACAGTTCACTGAGAGAACCATGAATGCTAATATGTACTGTGACATACTGAAGAAGGGCACAATCCCCTCCCTTCAGATACTGGGACACAGGGCAGTATTACAACATGATATCCTATATACAAGAAAATAACTATAACTTTTTATATATTCCAACATGATATTCTGTATATAAGAATGTAACTAAACTATATAACTATAAATGTTGCCATGTATGTAGATAAATAAAGCTATTTAAATACTGCCCTCTATGTGCAAGAATCTAACTATGATAATACTCCAATGTACAAGAATATTATTACAATAATACTGCCTCCTATCTATGAGAATCTAATTATTATTATACTGGCTCCTATGTAAAAGAATATAACTACTACTACACTGGATCCTACAGTACTTACAAAAATATAACTTATAATACCGCCTAGGACACCCCAAAATATATATGAAAGTTGTAACAGTAAAAAAGTATTTCAGGTCTCAGGAGACAGAAGGCTCTGGGACTTTATACAATTTATGAACACAAGACTGAATCTGTCCCAGGAATTTATGGCACACTATAACATCTAAGGAATCTGGACCAGAGATAGTGGGGCATCAACTCTCTCAACTTACATCAATTTAGAGACAATAAAACCTTCACACTGCTTATCTGGGACTAATAAATGATTTACTATCCAGACTCATTCTGTTTTTCTGTTTGTTTTTCTTGATTTCTGTATTGTCCATTTATTAAACCTTGCCTCAGCTCTTTTCTAAGTATGTGTTTCTCCAGTTACTTTGTTATATCACGCCTGGGGAAGAGAAGGCATGCTATTTAAGATAATGGGCGGCATGTATGAACGTTGGCACTGACGGGCCAATTCTAAAAAGCTTTAAGGCAGTGTAGAATATGCCAGAATGTATGAAGCTGTTCTTCTGCAGATCATACATACAGGCGCAGTCTTGTGCCAATACGACAAGTCTGGCTCAGGCACCACCTTTAACCTGGTCTGGCTGTTCTAACTGTTCTGCAGGGTTTGGCATCAAAGAATCATAAATGTTCATACATCTATAGAACAGGTCTACTAAAGTTTTTTGACACCAGATAATTGGCGCAGCCCTGTTCTTAGATGTCGCCAGACGTGTTTTATTTGTGTTAGCCATTAAAATGTATCATATCTGCAAGACTGCTATTTTGTTTTCTCAGTGAGCGCAATAAAACTTTTTTCAACTGTCTGACATGGTACCAAACTTTTTCTTATGTACAAGAATATAACTATTGTAGCACAGCTTCATTTGTACAAGATAATAAGTAGTACTGTGCTACCCCATGTGTACAGTAATGTAATGTACTACTACTACTACTACTGCTACTGAAAAATCTTTTACCTATAACATAAATAAAACTTCCCATTCAGAATGTAGCTACTAGAATACTGCTCCTACATACAAGAATAGAACTACTAGAATACTGCCCTCTTTATACATATAATTGCTATAATTATGTCCTCTATGAATAAGAATATTACTAATATAATACTGTTATCTATGAACAAGAACATAATATATAATACCTTCCTTATACAATAAAAAAAACCCAAAATACTGTTCCCCATGTACAAGAATTAACTCCTTTAAAAACTGCTTAATACAAAATAAACAACAAATACTGCTACCTATATGGAAAAATAAACTACTAAAAACTGCCCACTAGAACAAGAATATAAAAAACTATAAACTGCCCCTATGAACAAAAATATAACTACTATACTACGCTAAATAGAACAAGAAATAACTACATAATAACTGCCTTCAAGTACAAGACCATAAGTATTAACCCCCCCCCTTTTGTACAAAATTTTAAACTATTATAATTAGAGAGGCAATTTTTTCCCAAAATTCGTTTCGTTCACTTTCGCCAAAATTTTTTCCGGCAAAAAAAAAACTTCGCCAAATTTACTTTCGGCACGAACACTTAAAAAACAGCTTTTTTCCGGGGCTGCACAGACCCCTGCGGGGTGTGTAGAACTTTTGTGCCATCTTAAATAGCGGGGGAGCTGGTTTGGTCTTCAACAATGTTTGTTTTTAACACGCATGATTGCCGCTGCCCCTTAGAATCGCTTTCTATAAAATCCTTTTGGGGGCATTTTAAGAGGGAAAAAACGACCAAAAAAAACTGAAGGGGGAATGTACCCCATAAAGTCATGGCAGGCCAGCGGGAAAAAAAAACAAGCTAGAGCCAGGGGGGGCAACACCCCAGTGACAGAGTGGGGGGGTAGGCACAGCCACGCAGCATGGGGTCAAGAGTGGCAAAATGACATTCTGGAGGTGGCAAAACAAAAAAGGGCCACGAGTCACAATGACAAGGGGCAAGGGGTCACGGCAGCAGCCACAGAGCAGAAAAAAGGGTCGACAGTGGCACAATGACACAGTTTTTAGGTCCGGCAGCAGCCACAGCACAGCATAGGTCAGACAGTGGCAAAAAGACACAGTGTTAGGTCACGGCAGCAGCCACAGCAGCAGCAGAGGTCAGACAGGGGGCACAATACACAGTGGTAAGGCCCCAGGGGCAGCACCACAGCAGCAGCAAGGTCAGACAGGGGGCAAAAAAGGGAAAATTCTGGAGGTACAAAAACAGGATAGGCCACAAGTGGGACAGTGATACAGAGAGGTCCCCCGGCAGCACCGAGCAGCAGAAATGGGGCAACAGTGGCACAAAGAACACATGGGGTAGGTCACGGCAGCAGCCACAAGCAGCAGCATGGGGCCCCAGACAGGGGCACAATGACAGTGTGTAGGTCACGGCAGCAGCCACACAGCAGAAAAGGGGTCAACAGGGGGCAAAAAATGAACAGGGTGGGTCACGGCGCAGCCACACACCCAGCATGAGGCAGACAGGGGCCAATGACACAGTGTGGATCCAGGGGCAGCAGCCTCAGCAGCAAAAAGGGGTCAGACGTGGCACAAGACATTCGGAGGTGGAAAAAAAACAGGAAAGGCCCAGGGGTGGGACAATGACACAGTGGGATTTTTCCGGAAAGCAGCCAGGGAAAACAGCAGGGGGGGCAGACCAGGGGGGCACAAGACACAGTGGTAGGTCCACGGCAGCAGCCACAGCACAAAAGGGGGTAAAACAGGGGCACAATGACACATTGGGGGAAGTCCCGGGCACAGCCACAGACAGCAGAGGGTCAAAACATTTGGGGGCACAATGACATTTGTTAGGTCCGGCAGCACCCCCAGCACAGCATGGGGGTCAACAGTGGCACAATACACAGTGGGGTAGGTCACGGCACACCCCACAGCAGCAGCAATGACAGACAGGGGGCACAATGATACAGTGTGTAGGTCAGGGCAGCACCCCAAAAACGCACATAGGTCGACATTGGCACAAGACACAGTGGTAGGTCAGGGAAAGCACCCAGCAGCAAAATAGGTCAGACAGTGCACAATAAATTCTGGAGGTGGCAAAAACAGGAAAAGGCCACAAGTGGCACAATGACACAGTGTGTGGCCCCACGGCCCCAGCAGCCCACAAAAGCAGCATGAGGTCAACAGGGGGCACAATGACACAGTGGTAGGTACGGCAGCACCCACAGCAGCAGCATAGGCCCAAACAGTGGCACAATGAAATTCTGGAGGTGCAAAAACGGGAAAAATAGCCACAGAGTAAACAATGACAACAGGGAGGGGGACGGCGGCAGGAGCAACAGCATGAGGTCAGAGAGGGGGCCAAGACACGGGGGTTTGGAGGTCACGGCAGCACCCCACAGCAGCAGAAAAATAGGTCAAAACAGGGCACAATGACAGAATGTGGAGTGGGGGGGGCAATACCAGCCCCCTGGTAAAAGTTTTTTTTTTGGTGGCAGAGGGGAAAAAACTTTTAGCAGAGGGGGTTTGGCATCAGGCGGGGCGGCATCAGAAATAGGGGGCTGAGGAAAAGGTATTTTTTTGAACCCAGACTAAAATTTTTCACATTGGGAGGTGTCAGGGCTGTTTATTCTGACGCCTAAGCATTGGTGTGTGGAAAATCCTGGCCAAACCCACCCTGATTCACTTGACAAAGGTCAGTCGTTCCACATTTCCCGTGGACAAGCGGGTTCTCCTTGGGGAAAGTGGCCCCCCCCCACGAACACCCGCTCTATCCCACCTACGCCGGGGGCAGGACAGCTTCCCCACGAAAAAACTCGGCAATTTTTTCCGGCCAAACCCAGTTTTCTGCCCAGTATCCAGGGGAATTTTCTAAAAGGGGTGGCAGATGCTTTCCAAGTAGGCCCCACCTGTTGGTTCAGGTCTGCTCCGGGCCCCTGCTGCTGCTGGCACTCCCCCTCCCACAGGCGGGGGGGAAGGAAGCCCACATGACCCAGCCCTTATTTGTTGTGAGGAGCGGGTACGCTCCGACCCCCCCCCCTTTCCCCCCCCGGCACCCCGCGCAGTAGTACTGACGCTGAAGAACCCCCTGGCAGACCCTTTCAGGGGAGGGACGATCCCCGGCACAGGGCCCCAGGGCCAACGACTACGGAGGATTTCCCTAAAGTATTTGTTTTTTTGTTCCCCCTCTAAATGCTGGGAAAAAGGCCCCCCCTTTTTGGGGACCGATAGCGAGGGCCAATGGGGGGGAAGCCAGAAGTCACCCTCTCCCCGGATCCCCTGACTATTCGGCTGTCACAGCCACAAATCAGCATGCTGTGGCCATCTGCACAATGACTCTGAGGGCTCCCCTGCCCCACACCACTGTATAATGCCCACAAAGCTTCCCGGGTCATCTCCCTCTCTTCCCATCTCCATAGCCCCCCCAGCTGCTCCTCCTCCTCCTCTCTTGTCACCGGTTAGAAAAAATCCACCATTTCACCACAATGCTTCTGCCCCAAAATGTCCCCTCCCCTCCTTTCAGTCCCCCCCGACCTTTTTGGCCGCGGTGTATTTCGCCACTCCCAGTCCCCCCCTGCCCAGACAGATTTTTTCAGCACTTTCCAGGACATAAACCAGGGGGAATGACGTTATTCACCCTATCCTGGGCGACTGAAAAATAACGTCGCCTCCTCGAATGGCCCCAAAAAACGGCAGGGGGGCACGCATGAGCTCCCCCACGGCTGACACAAAGTTACACAGGGGACTACTCTGTCGCCGGGGAACATCAAAATATCGTTAATGGCCTTTTTTTGTTCAAACAGTCGGGGCCAACAGTGCAGGGGTGGAATTCCAACGGGGGGAAACACGCTATCAAGTGTTTGGGGGGAGGCCGTTTGGCCGCTGCAAACTTTTTGGGGAGGGTTTCCCGGGTTTTGGGGCGAAAAGGATAAAGTGCTTTTTCACAGTTTTTCCCGCCCTTTTCAGAATGTTTTTGAAATCGTGGAAGACTTCAGGAACCTTTCACAACCAGATTTAAAAACGGCGCCATTCAGGGGCCATGGACCATCCCTCCTCGTGCAGCGCGGGCACCATGTTCCCCCCCATTGTCCTCAAAACCTGGGTTTTTCCCATTTGCATTTTTGGCGCGGAAAAGCCCCCCAACGATTTCTTGCTGCAGACGCGGAGGCCCCTTCCCCCCGTGTGACTTCGTTCGCCCCGGCAAGCCAGTGTAAACTGCTGAGACCGCTGGGCCCCACATTTTGGTAGATGGACAGAACTTTTTGGGGGGGCGAAAATGGGGTTAGGAGGAGGAGGCGGACATTGGCGCAGGGCCGCATTTGACAACGGGAGGAAAATTCCGTCTCCTGTAAAAGTTTTGGTGTTCCCCGGCCGGAAGCCATTCCCCCCCCAGTGGGGCCAAAAGGACATGTACGCCCTGACCGTAGTTTACAGCTCCAGACGTCCGGCTGCCATGCACCTTGGAACAAACCGATAACTCAAGACTGGCCCACCTTCTGTTTTTACAATTTTTTGAAGTGCTGTAAGCCTTTTTTGGAAAAAAAAATTAAAAGGTTGGAACCTCCATCTCGCTCGGCAACAAGCCATTATTCTCTGGGAAAAGGGCAAAAACCACCATTTGGAAAGGGGGGGGACTGCAGTACCAACAACTTGGACAGGGGAACGGTCAGCTCGCACCTTTGGATGGTTGGACGCATACTTTTTTTCCCCCCCTTGGGAATCCCCACTGAACGACTGCTGGCACCAATGAGTACGGGAGCAGGACATCTGGACCCCCGGGGGATGAGTCAAAGAAAACACTCCCTTCTCAATGGTTGGGTGGAGCCTTTACGGCGCAATGGCATGCGTGCCACGGGCGCGCTGCGTTGCTGCGGCGGGAGGAAATGGACCCCCCCCAAAATCTGACCCGTTTTCCCCCCAGCCACCGGATGGGAAGCGCATGTGTTACACAGGGCTGGGGGGGCCAACGTTAGCCCCCCTGGCCACCTTCACTTTTTTGCTTTCAGATTCCCACTATACCCAAATTTGGCTCCTCCGGTGTCCCCCCTTGCAAAGAAAAATGCCCCACCCGGGGCCCATACGGATTTTAACTGCCAAACCCCCGCACGGGGTACAAATGCTGCCGCTGCCCCCTTCGCGACCCCCCGTGCCGTACTTTTTTTTTGGACCTGCGAAGCTTTTTTAAAACCCCGGGGCCCGCTTGGCTCCCCCCACCTCAACCGCTGCTACCCGCGACTCACGCCACACAACCCACTTTCTGGGGGCGCCGCGCCCGACGCGCAAGCAAACCCCCCCTTTTCCTGACAAGATGAAGCCCTTCCTCACCCGGCTTTCCCAAGGCGGGCGGCTACATCATCATTTTTTGTGGTTTTTCATGCCCCCGCTGTCCTCACACCGGTCTTGGGGGATGCAGAGGGTGACCCCCCCCCCACAACATGACCTCCCATGCCACTCCCACTCTATACTTTTTCCCCCACTGGGAAAAAGCAGGGGATATTGGCCCCATTTCTTTTTTCTGCCAATAGCTTCTGAAAGCCCTCCTCAAATTTTTCACCTGCTATATAGTGGCACTGAGCCCAACCACATTCTAGATCTCGGGTGAGGGAACCGGGGGGACAAGGCGGGTTTTAGGACATTTTGGGCCGCTGACCCCGCTCCCGAGCATCCAACTAAGGGTTGTGGGGCCCGACGTTTCCCCAAACCCACTCTTGACTGGGTTTTCAGATGTCAACTGGGAGGAAGTGGATGACCAGTCACCAATCAAGAACCCAAAGGGTTTTTTAACAACCACGGCCACTAAAGACAGCGGGCAGTTGTGGCCTCACCAGTGACCCCGCTGCGACTCCCCTTGCTGCTGTGACCTGGGGCCCGGAATGTTTTTGTGCCTCTGCCACCGCAGTGAAGAACCCTTCCACCTTCTCTGTCGACAACTGTTTGTTTCTAAAATGTACAGACAAATGTTTGATGAAGATACTTATATAAAAAAACACACCCTGTATTTGACGCCAAATGAACCCAGTAACAAGCTTGGGAACCCTTGGATAAAAATTCCCCCACAAATGGCAGGAAAAAATTTACTTGTATGTGCCGTTTTAAAAAAATTTGATATTTTTTCTGAATTTAAAAAGGGTTAATTAACCTTTGGTTATGAATTATGACAGAAAAATTTCTTTTTTGTGGGGGGTGAAAAAAAATAAAGTTTCTTTTTTCTGAGTATACAAGCAGAACAAAGTTTTAATTAAACCCCTGGAAAAATTAAAAATTGCGCAAAAAATTTTGCAACCACAAAAAACACTTTGTACCGGGTTACAAATTAAAGGGGTTTTCTACGCCACACAACAAAGATAAAAAATTTTAAAATTTTCTTTTTCTTGGAATTAGGCTACAGGAAAAAAAAGAAAAAATTTTGGGGGGGAAAATGACGATTTTTTTGGAAAACACAGCATGAAAAACAAACGCTTAATTAAACCCCTGGATGTAAATTGCGCAAACAATTGAGCAAACCACCAAACTAGATAGCTTTGTAAGCGGTGTCTACAATGCGGTGTTTTTTTTCCGCCATCACAAGAAAGAGATAAAATGTAATTAACCTCTTGCTATGTGATTTATGCTACGGAAAAAATTGTATATATTTTGGCATTGATATATGATGGTTTCTTGGGATTCACCACAGCTGAAAAAACAACGCTTAATTAACCCCTGCGATGTAAATTGCGGCAAAACAATTGAGGCCACCACAAACTAGTAGCTTTTGTGGACGTTTACAATGCGGTGTTTTTTACCCACACAATAAAGAGATAAAATTGTTAATAACTTGGCTTGTGAATTATGCTTACAGGAATAATGTATTATTTTGGCGATGAAAAATGACGGTTTTCTTGGGATCCACCAAGTGAAAAACAACGCTTAATTAACCCTGGGATGTAAAATTGCGCCAAATCCAATTGAGCACACACAAACTAGATAGCTTTGGTAGCGTGTTACAATGCGGTGTTTTTTACGCCACACCCAATAAGAGATAATAATTGTAATTATCCTTTGCTTGTGATTAGGCTTCAGGAAAAAATGTATATATTTTGGCGTTGAAAATGCGGTGTCTTTGGGATCACCACAGCTGAAAAACAAGGCTTAATTAAACCCTGGGATGTTAATGCGCCAAACCATTGAGCACCACAAACTAGTAGCTTTGTAGCGTTTTACATGGCTTTTTTGTTTACCGCTACACAACAATAGATATAATTTTAATTAACCATAGCTTGTGTATTATGCTACAGGATAAATGTATATATTTTGGCGTTGAAAATGACGGGTTTCTTGGGATCTCCAAAGCATGAAAAAACGCTTAAATTAAACCCCTGGGCTGTAAATTGCGCCAAACATTGAGCCACCACAAACTAGTAGCTTTGTAGCGTGTTACAGTGCAGTGTTTTTTACGCCACACAAAAAGAGATAAAATTGTATTAACCTTTGTTTGTGGAAAATTATGCTACAGGAAAAAATGTATATATTTTGGCATGAAAATGACGGTTTCTTTTGGGATCACCACAGCTGAAAAACAACGCTTAATTAACACCTCGATTAAATTGCGACCAAAACAATGAATAAGCCACTCCAAATAGTAGCTTTGTAGCGTGTTACAATGCGTTGTTTTTTACGGCACACAACAGAGATAAAATTGTTAATTCCTTTGCTTGTGAATAATGCTTCAGGAAAATATGTATATATTTTGGCGTGAAAATGACGGTTTTCTTGGATCACCACAGCTGAAAAACAACGGCTTAATTACCCCTGATGTAAGTTGCGCCAAACAATTGAGCACCACAAACTAGTAGCTTTGTAGCGGGTTACATGCAAGTGTTTTTTTTACGCCAACACAATAAGAGATAATATTGTTATTAACCTTTGCTTGTGAATTAGCTACTGGGAAAAATTGTATATATTTTGGCGTTGAAAATGACGTTTTTTTAAGGGTTCACCACAGCTGAAAACACGCTTAAATTAAACCCCTGGATGTAAATTGCGCCAACAATTAAGCCACCACAATACTAGTAGATTTGTAGCGTGTTACAATGGCTTTTTTTTTAGATTACCACACAAGAGATAAATTGTTTATTAACCTGTCGCCTGTCGAATTATGCCTACAGGAAAAATGTATATATTTTGCGTGATAATGACGGTTTCTTGGGAGTCACCCACAGCTGAAAAAAACAAACTTAATTAAGACCCTGGATGTAATTGCGCCAAACAATTGAGCCACCACAAAAATAGCTAGCTTTGTCGAGTGTTACATGCGGTGTTTTTTACGCCACACAATAAGAGATAAAATTGTATTAACCTTTGCTTGTGAATTAGGCTACAGGAAAAAATGTATATATTTTGCTTGAAAATGAAGGTTTTTTGGGATCACCACTAGCTGAAAAACAACGCTTAATTAACCACTGGATGTAAATTGCGCCAAAGAATTGAGCAGCCAAAAATGAAGTGGTATCTGTATGTAAAAACGCATGTTCTTTAAATGAATACAAACAGGAACTGGGCTTAGATCCCCTTGGAATTTAATGTGTTGTGTGCAGTTTAGGATTTAAATTATATGCAGCTGCAGTGGCGCATACTGGATTTCAGAATCCAATACCAAAAAAATCAGAAATAGAAAGTTTAAGAGAAGCAGTCTATGAGACAAGCTGGAGACCCCCCCACTCAAAAATCGCTGTATAAAAATCATTTCTTCAGTAAAAAATCAGCCGCGGGCACCCACCTTCCTGATCAGTACACGTGAGAGCGGTATGAGTTCAGCGTCGCGCCCGGACTTTATTTAGTGCGGGGGGTGACGTCACGCAATCCCAGGCGGTCTCTGATTGGCTTCATCTATGCACATGTCATGCAGGACTATGCCCTTCTTCCTACCAGAGTGCTTTCGCCCATTGTAGCGCCATGTGCATCGCAGCCATTTTATCAATCAAAAGCACACTTCGTTCACCCGAAGTCCCCAACTGCGGACTTCGATTCAGAAAAACTGAAGTTTTCCTGAAATTCTAAACGCAATTCCACCTTCGTTAGATCCATTCGCCCATCTCTGGACCGTATATTTTGGTATTAATTTTTTCTAGAGAAGGAACCTAGGTTTATCTATAAAAGAAGTGGTCGCACGATTGGCAACTACGTAATGCATTCAGATTTATGTAAAACTATATCTAGACAAAAGGTACTATGTACCCAGAAATAAGGCACATTTCCTTGTCTATCATGCCAGAATTGCACAAGTATTATTAAAGGATCAAGTATCTACCATTCAAAAGAAGGGCTTTTCTATGCACGCAGGGAATCCTTCACGTGTAATATGCAGTGTAGTTTATATGTTGAAGTGCCCCTGCGGCAAAGTGTATGTGGGTCAGACATCACGACAAGTGAGAATCAGAATGTAAGAAACATCGCTCGCAAATTAGGCTTCTATAAAAGTAGATTAGGAACAGACTAAGGATGAGAAACTTGCGCTAAAAAAGTCTTTTGGCAAGACGTCTATGCCCAAAACACTTTTTGAGAATCGCCATAATTGTACGATTTGAAATGGTGTGTGTGTGGGACATATTGAGGGAGATGATAGAGAACAAGACTGGATTAGGTTATTGCAAGAGAGTTATATTGGGTTTAACCGGTGGTTACAACATTGTCACATAAGGGTGTTGTTTAAACAAGAGGACTGCATTGTGGAGCTTTTTGTGAAGTCATCCTGCTTAAGGGTATCGCTCTGGAGGTTAATACATCAGCTATGTGAGGTTAGGAATCTATGTATTACCCATTGGGGTCTAAGTTGAACGTGGTTAGATCTAATTTAGTGAGGAGTTACTAGAGTTAAGAACCCTTTAGGATACGACCCCATAACGAGAGTGTGATTCACCTCAGATAGAGCGTTTCTTGCCGTACTTCGAGCTGAACCCTTTTTGGATAGTTAATATTATGTTGAAAAAAGTGACAATGTTATGATAGGTTCACGAGCAGATCGTATATTTGAGTTGTATATGGAAGTATATTTTAAGTAATATTATGTTGTTTTAAGTATGAACGTATATGCTATGTGAGGAGGCTGGAGGATCACGTTGATCTGATGGGTATTAAATGGAGGTGAGCCATGTCCAGTCCTAGTAGTGTGACAAAGGGGCGGTCCCCCGAAACGTCGCAGCCAGATGATCCCATTTGGTGAGAGTGATTGCAGTGAGGTTCTGCTGTTTTATAATATATCTACTTAAGAGAACCTGTCACATTGGTTTTGCCCGCCTTGTGTGGGCAGCACAAGTAGTGTCAGACCTGCTGTTTTCCAGCGCTGTGTCCCTTATTCTGTAAGTTGCTGTAGTTTTCGTGTATTTAATGCTCAAATCTGCATGATTTCAGCCAGAGTGTCCATATGACAGAGTCATTCAAGACGTCAGTTTTTTCAAACCCTCCCATCTGGAGGCTAGACCTCCCAACATCAACTGATAATCCTATTTTACTTTGAATAGTAGGAAACATGAGAATAAAGTGCCAGTGGGCTCAGGAATATATCTTTTGTGGGCGGCGGCTAAACGGCCTGCTAATGAATAGATTTGAGCTTTAAATGCTCTATAACTGCTGATCTTTATAGATATAAGGGGGAACAAAACCCACTGGAAACAGCAGGTCTGTCACTAGCTTGTGCTGTCCTCAGCAAGGGGGGCATAATCTATGTGACAGGTTCCCTTTAAGGACTTTGCTACTGCCGCATTGAGCTCTGAACTAGAGCGATGAATATATGAAAGCTCGAGTGAGCGATGAAGTTGCAGGACTGATAAAAGTATTTGTATATGTTTGGAATACCTGTATGGCCAAAGCTAAAGGTTTGTGGAAATTTTATGATAATACTATTAAAGCTTGAATTTTTAATATTGTATTCTGCCTAGTGGCGATCACCCACGTCCAGAGTTGTTTTGCGATATTACTCCCTCCCTCCCTGCCATGTGCCCAAACAGCAGTTTATACCCACATGTATGGTATTGCCTTACTTGGAAAAAATTGCTTAACACATTTTATGGTGCTTTTTTTCCAGCATTCCTTGTGAAATATTGTGCATATTATTGGAGAATTTTTATTTTTTATTTTCACAGTCTAACATTAAAAAAATTTGTGAAACACTTGTGGGGTCAATATATTCTCTACACCCTTGGATACATTCCTTAAAGAGGTGTTCTACCCCACAGGGTTTCAAAGAAGCATAAGATATTCTCTGTCACTTCCTGGTTCAGACTAATTTGCATAACTCCATGCTTGATTACAGCATAAGCTCGTTGCTTTCAGATGCTAATTTAGATTAGATTGCTTCTCCTAACTATGGCAGGACTTTCTTATTTGATCCCCAAATAAAAGCCTATACAGAGCGTTTACTTGAGATAAATCAAGCTTTTACTGTCTGGGAGCACTGGACACTGACTGTCTTCTGCCATCCAGTGTGATTGACTCACTCTCTGTTATCTCATTGAACAAACCAGTCCTAAGGGGATTTGTTTACAGGGTCGGTTACTGAGGGACTGAAATAGCCATGGAGGTAATAAATTTTCACTTGTTATCTCTTTAGGGAGCAGAGCGAACAATTGCACAATATATTTGGAAAATGTCTTTATTTTGTGTTCCCTACAATTTGAAAGCTATTCTTTGTAGCGAGACAACCGCTTTAAGGGGTGTAGTATCTGAAACAAAGTTTTTTTTATGAGTGTTAGCACTTTAAGATGTCTGCAAACCTGAAATGGCACCTAAAAAATATCCTAATTAAAATGAGACCCAAAAGTCAGGTAGGTGCTCTTCCTATTCTTAGGGTTGTGGTTGATTCAAATAGAGCACTAAGCCACTTAAGGGATATCTGTAAAACCAACAGCATCTGGGGAATTAATATTGGGATGCGTTTGCCTGGTAACATCTATGTGTTTCAGTTAATAATGGCTAAAATGTAAAATCTGCAAAAATTTTTTTTTAATTTTACCTCCACTTTGCTAAAATTCCTGTGAAACATCTTGAGGATTAACAGACTTGCTAAATGCTGTTTTGAGTACTTTAAGGTATGCAGTTTCTTAAGTGGAGTAATTTAAAGAGGTGTCTAACATAAAGGTTAGAGATCGGAGAATTTCTCAAAAATTCGATTCGCCAAGTTCACCGAATTTTCCGACAAAAATCGTTTCGACCCGAATTTATTTGCGGCGAATTGCGTTAAAAAAAACAGCTATTTCCTGGCTGCAGAGAGCCGTAGGGTGTTGGTAGAACGTTTGTGCATGCTCAATATGCATAGGGAGCGTGGTTTGGTCTTCATACAATGCTGTGTTTTAGTATGACACGCACATGACAGCCACCGCTCTGAGAATCGCTTCACTCTTCAATTCCCTGGGCACTTACAGGGGCAAAACAGCTCCAAATACTGAAGTGGGAATACAGCCTGACAAGTTAACGTCAGCGCCAGCTTGAAAGAACAGAGCTGAGGGCAAAGATACTACAATAGTTTCAAAGAACACAATAGTAGCTTCCTGGAGCTGACACAGGTCGCAGCACAGTAAGGACACGTCAGAGCAGGGATCACCCCGCGAGGCCACAGCTTCCGTTGTCATCTAACAGCCGTGTGTTGACCCACAAGCCAACGCTTCTCGATTGGGTTTTGACTATGCACCATCCCTTCTCCAGTGACATCTGACAACCCAGCCACAGAGTCGGTGGGTTTCGTTCAGACACAACCCTTAGTTGGCATGGGCCCCGGGAGCAGGTTGTCTTCAACCCCACCTCTGTCCACCGTCATCTTCACAAACCCAGAGACTTACTATGTGCTGTGGCCTCTGCGCCACTATACAGTGTGGATCAACTATTTGGGACAGTGGGCAGCCCAAGAGGGGGGAAGACACCCCGCTGCTTCTTGCAGAGCGGGCATTTGTGATGAGGAGATGGATGGGGGTTATTTGGACGGTCAGGCTTTCAAAACCACCTTGAGGAGGAGGCGGTGACAGGCAAACACAATCGATGTACCGATCCACATGGGCCCGGGTAAAGCAAGCGGGGCTGGGACAATTTTATTCGGGTCCCCTAGTTAAAAAAGGCATAAAGGCCCCCAAAAGGGAAAAATTTTCACCCCACCCCATCCTCCTTGTGCCCCTTTTCTGCGGGGATGAATGGCCCCCTTTGGGGTCCTCCTTGATACCATGCCCGGCCCCGGAAGAAAATTATCTTTTTTGGGGAGAAGAGAGCGAGTTTGCGGTCAGCAGTGGCGCACCCCGCAAGTTGAAGTGTGGCCGGGAGTCAGCAGGGTGGCAGCAGTGAGGTTGGGAGCCAAAAACACCCAGATTTGACACCTACTTTGCAGGGCCCGAAAATACGCACAGGGGTTTACCGTGGCAGCGCGGTAAAATCATCAGTTGGAGCTGGTGGTAAAATAAAATACCGCGTGTGGCGTTTTTTTGACAAAACACCCGGAGGGAACATGGTATATGTGAAAGTGGCAAAAAGTAAAGCGTGACCAGGGACCTTAAGTTGGGACCACAGCCTGTCAAAATCATGCGCGCCCCAAAGTGGCCTGGAGAAATGTTCAGTGTGGTGGTCCATCCTGTCGCAGCAACGCAGCGACCCAGTGGGGGGCTCCCCTTTCAGCTTACCACCCCTTTGGGAAAAAAATTTCCCGTCTTTTAATATTACCCGATACTCCTGCTCCCCGGGGATCATGGTGCCAGCAGTCTTCCCGGACATTGCCAAGAACGCATTTGCGTTAAACCCTTCCTAATGCAGAAGGCGACCGTGCTCCCCTTTCCCAAATTGGGGGGGGACTGATTTTCCTCTTTTCAAGTGTTTGGGGGCTGCACTTAAGAACGGCCAGGAAATTTGCAAGCACTTCTGCCATTCCCACACCCAAGCACCCTCTTGAGCTAAACAGAACAGGAAACAAATAAGAGAAAAACGAAACTGTGAACAGGGAAAAATTGATGAACAGGGGGAAATTGATGAAAAGGAATAATTGAGGGAAAAGGGGGGAAAGATGAACAGGGGGAAATAACAAAAGGGAAAAATAATGAACAGGGAAAAAATAGGTAAATTGAGAAAAATGTTTACGATTAGTTGGGTACAACATCGATCGTAGTAATATCGCCACCATCGATAAGGTTTTTGAAGTGATAGTCATCATCCCGAACCATTAAAGTCTATGGGGGGGGAAAAAAACCTTCATTCTTACACCCAAAAAAGGCTGGAAAGCGGAATTAACAGCCCCAACAGCAAATGGATACCCCACATCTTAGGCACAACACTTAGGGTATAAAAGCCACAGAAAAAAAGTCACTCACCATTTACATCCCCGTCTGTACCACAGCATGACCCCTTAAAAACCGTAACACCCACAAATTAAAAAAATGACAGAAGGCAGATGAAAAAGAACCTCTTTTTCTTGAACTGGACTTAATATCCTGTCCTGGAACCAGCAAAGAGCCCCAACCTTTTGACCCCCACATTTAAAAAATCCCGGGAAAAAAGGGGTCTTTCAAACCCCCATTTTTGTTGAACTGGACATTGCTATACCCGTCCCCGGGCCCCAGCATGACCCCCAAAACCCGCATAACCCCCGATTTAAAAAGTGCCGGGAAAAAGGAGTCTTTTAACCACCATTTTTTTCACTACATTGACTATACTGCCTGGGCCCCAGCATGAGCCCCCAAAACCCGCAAACCCCCCCGATTTAAAAAAAATGCCCGGGAAAAAAGGGGTCTTTTAACCACCATTTTAGTTTCACTACATTGACTAACCT